>JAPYYZ010003065.1:0-15174 GCA_030522705.1 Eretmocerus eremicus | reverse complement strand
AGCTTGAAACTCTCGCCAAATCTTTCAACATCGACTCAAGCAGTGCACACGATGCTCTTGGAGATGTGGTGATGTTGAGAGAGGTTCTTCAAAGGCTTGAAATCACTGATAGAGATTTGGGAACTACAACAATCACTTGGGATGATGCACAGAGTCGTATAGTTGAAAAGCAAAACAAAAGCAAAATAACAAAGGAGTCTACAAAAGCATTCAAAAATCTAGATCCTCTAAAAAGTGCATCACCTCTAATATGAGGAAAAAAATTCCGGCAGCAGATATTAATCATGAGATGATAATATCGGCATATAAGACGGGGAAATTCGAAGAGATCAAAAAGCTCTTTGGGAAAGATGATTAAGGAGTGATGAAAGTTACCAAAAATAGTGCAGTTATCAGAAAAATTGTTGATTATTTAGATAAAAATCCAGATTCTGATGATGTAAATTCCAAAATGCGAGAGTGAATACATTCATCTCAAGTCAAAGTTAATTTTCACAGAGGTGATCTGGTATCCGATAAATGTGTGAGTTATTCAGAGATTTCAGATCTCCATACCAAATAGATAAGTGACAACGAGAAGGCGATATTCAAGAAATCGTATATGATGATGTTGCTCAAATTGTTACCCAATGTTAATAAATATTTAACCAACTATGCAATTGTCTTTCGATGCGAAATATTTACATATTCACTCGTGCATTTCTCGTGCTCATTCAGTCATTTGATCAATTCAATCTGCTCAGTATTTCCGTTGGCAAATGTACTCCTGTGAGATAGTTATTCACTTCCATGCCGTGTAGAATTACAGTACGATTAACATTTTTCCCACGTAATCCAGCTTCGAATCTATGACAGCGAACGTTTACCGCGACTCTTCTTATTTGCGCGCATTTGAATACCGCGCGTCCTAACCTCTTCTGCGACGTTGCGACATTGATGAGAAAACACGTAGACAACTCACTTGTTTTATTTATTTTTATGCTCTCAAGCAACCAAAAGCGTTTTTCGAAGGCTCGTTAACTTCATAACTGATATACCCATCATCCTATGAAATCTTCTCAAAATCTGTCAGGTCAAAGTATTTGTGCGCCCTCATTTATTGAACTGAGACGCATCGAGCACTGACTATTATTAGTGTATTTTCTCCTTGACGAAGATTCATAGCGTAAGAAATGCGTGAAACAATGTGTAACACTTCAATCTACCCTCATACTGAGAAGTATTAGTTGAGATTCTTCATATATTAATGTGATGTCTCAAGACTACTGGGTCAGGGCACAAATCAATAATCGTCGATATCTCTTCTCATAGCCAACCTCAGCCCTCAAAAATTCACACGTGTCATTATTTCATTATGGTCTGACCGCATATTCAATTTCGTCAAATTCTGTCAGGTCAATCTATGTGCGACAGTACTACCTTAAGGGGAGACAATGAACGTGAGTCCGGAGAAAAACTAGCGAAGATTGGATCCTACATCCACTGGTTCCACCTTATTGGACCAATGGAATCCGGAAAAGTTCATACTGACTAGCTGAGCAACATATGTTGAAACATCGTATTCTGTCATAATAAATTGGAACATCAAAATATTTACTGGATATATACGATCTTGCGTCCAATCCAACGACGCGAGGAAGCTTTTCATTGAGTTCCCCTCTTCAATATCAATTCCAGCAGCCTCATCACTGGTATGCTGAGCGATTCTACACACATTAAACGGAAATGAGCGAGAGGTTTGAAAGGCGACTACTTCTCCAATCTCAAATGGGACCGATTTAAGTTGATTCACGAGGTGATAACCGCAACAACTTTTCAAAGTTCGACAGTGCATGACTTCTGCCTCAATGATGACTCGCTCACAGCTGAAGAAGCATTTTGACTGTCTCTTCTCATACTTTGATTCCTTGCAATCAAATCTGTCCGAGCTTGAATGTTATTTTTTCTAGAGACCAAACAGTAAGAGAGGTGCATATTTCCGGAGAAGTCGGTAACACTCCTACCCGGAGACTCACGTGTTACTACGGGGCTGAGTCACTCTTGGAACTCATTTTCTATCAAAATAATGGGGCTCGAAGTACCATACAAATTTTTCTCAGATTTTTTGGAACGATATTATCTTTTATACGCGGTGGAGAAATCCAAAATTCGAGACTATAACATTGAAAATCCGTGAAATCAGACCACCTTCTCATTCTCACGAGGCAGAGTCGACACGTATCACTAAAAATCGAGAGAGTACCGTTTTGAGGACCATAGAATCTATTAAGATGAACTTTTTATGAAGCATGGGAGTCCCAATAACATTGAGATACTCTGCAGTAACATATAAGTTGAAGGTTGGGTGGTTTTGCTCACATATTGGTACCGTGCTAAAGAATGTCTCATTGAATATCGCACAAGCAGATGGATTCCTTCCCTTCCGAGTATCTTGCCGATAGTATGTCAAACTTCATCATGAGAACGAAGTCAAGTGAACTGGGAATCTTGAGTGTTTGAACAGTGGAACTTCTGCATCCTACTCAAAATTTGAATCAGAAATGGAATTCACATATGCAATGATGAATGGAAACAGGATATACGAAAGACCTATAGAATACGAATGACAGTGTCACATTGCTCCATGCGAATGATTTCCTCCCCGACCTTTGACAGATGATCCATCCCCACAAAATATGAGAGCATCGTATAATGTTGATCCCACTTCATCATCCGTACCTGTTATTTACAGTATGATGTACAGCTGATCAAAGATGGTTCCGAAAAAGAAAAGAGCTCTTATGAAAAAACCAGCTGAACGAAAATTATTGAATGGAATTGCTATTTGGTGATAGACCTGAACAAATTTGAAAAAGTATGAGTTTCAATTGGTCGTAACGTCAAGTGTGCCAAGTTTTCCCGCGATTCACCAATGCTGCACTGATTCGATCAATTACAAATATGGATCAATAGTCGTTCAGGCAAGATATTGAACTGAGTTTTCCTTTTCTCCTCTATTGATCAATTGCAAAACTCCCGTGGAACACTTGAACAATTTCATAATGATACGTGTGAATATTGATAGAACATTGAGCCAACCCAAATCCCGAGGGAAATGGCCCACGTTTTGCTGATCCAGCTATCAAGAGGAATGCTGAAAATTAGGATCACTACCTATTGCTCATTCAATCCTCTTGGGGATTTCACGATGCACAATCATTCAAGGTGTAAGCCTTGCGTACTTGTGACACGTTACTACTTCGAGATAGCAATCAATCCTAACGTATTCTCCACATGGAAAGTTAGTCAAGTACCAGGATCAAGAGTTTTTCAACATTATAGTGAAGAGTGTTGTGAGAACAATAGCTCAACTTCAGCTCATAAATGTGAATAACCGCTCTTATATGGAATTATGAGTATAATTGCTTACAAGGATGCATTTCGATCGGTATATAATTTCTGATCATTGGATATACGAAAGTGAATGTGAGAAAATTGGGTACTGATTCAGTGGCTCAAATTTCTTCCTCGCCGTGTGACAAAGCGAAGAGTGGATGTACATGGAGGCCTGTTCAGAATTATAATTTCAATGATTCGAATTGCATTTATGAGAGTCAGGAAGGGGGAAAAAAACTAACAAAAATGGTTGTTGATGTTATCAGAACTGTGTCAAATAAACTATAAGGAATCAAAAAATTTCAACAAGATCTCTAATTCAGAATTATGAATCCATTATTCCCGCCAGGAACTCTCCACTTGGATTACTCGAATTACTTCTCATCATCCTTCAGATGAATCAATCTTGGCAATAATCACATTCTGATGTGAGATCGATAACTATCTGAAGTCCTTGGGGTGGGCTCTTAATTTGATCTCATACTATCCTCTAGCTCTTGGAACTGTTCTCCTCATAATACATCACTTGCACAATGATTGAGTAAGATCGCAAGAACAAAACGCAAGGTCTTCTTGAGACCCCAATTCCTTCCATTTTACAATTCGCTAAAAATTTATATAGTCCAGTTTGAGCGATCATTACTGGGCGAGGATGGAGGGAATTCTGCCTAAAATCGATACGTAGTTTTTGTTTATCCTAAAGTTGTCGTAGAAGTCCGATGATGCCATCTAATTGCGCAGTTCATGCTGTGGATACTATCCAAGGGCAGCCTGTTGGCTGAAGAGCAGCGGTGAAACGATGATTCGTGTCAAGTTATTCGAACATCTGTTCTTGTCAAACCAATACTATTTGAGAACCTGAGCTGCTCGTTTAGCTTTTATTAGTTCAACTAATTCCTACGAAAGATAAAAGAGGTATTATTAGAGTCCAATACACACCATTAATGGGAAAATTCAATTCAATTTTAGAATTTCTATAATTTCATAATCACTGAACGACCAATGTAAATCCCAACAAACCTTGTATCTCTTCATGCATTCCTTTTTCGTTCTCGTAGGAATGCAAGTTGATATCTGATCCCATCTGTCAGGTGCAGATGGAGGATAAGTTTTGAGAGCTTGTTCCAGAAGCTTCTGCTCAGCTGGGGTCCACGGCGATGACTCTTTCTTTACATTGGCGTCATCATCATTCGTCTTAGTGGCTGTGGATTATGGAGTATCTTCTATCAGATATGAAATGAGGCACTACCAAAAGATCAACAGTCGATAAGGTAAAATTGTAGGGGTCAGGCAAGCTTCATTCACATGAATCATTTCACTCTCATGATTGGAGATTAGATAAGAATACTCCTATCGTTTGAAAAATATATTGTCATCGTTAATTCCTTCAAGAATCTCATCAGTTTCTGGACTGATGGCGGCAATACGCATTGACCCGATACCCATGAACTTGATTCAAAACTCAACCTCCATGACTTATCATACACCGATTCATCAGTGAATGGATCATCGTATGGAGCGGATAGAATTCACTTCAGACTCATGACAAGCCGCTTGGTATCGGCAGAAGTAATGGATGAAAGCATAGTATGAAAAGGCATGAGATCTTGGAGCAGCCTCACCTGCTGTTGGACCATTAGATACGGGATTGTCGAGTCTCTCAGTACTGGCGGGCATACGTTCTTCTACTCCATCTTTGTGCTTCTTCTCGGAGATAAAATTATCGAAAGCTTTCTTGTTGGCTTGCGCTTTTAAAGTGGACCTACTGAAGTCGGTCGATTGCAGATCTTTCGCCTTAGCAAGAACTTCTCTCGTATCGCGTATCGTACCCGCAGCCGCACTGGGACTGTGTTGGTTAATAAAATTGGCTACAACTTCCCAGCGTTGATTCGTACCAGCAGGGAACAAATTCACCGCCTTTATCAGGAGTTGCAGATCGGTCTCTGTCCATGGTGCTGTATGAGCTTTGACCTGATGAAAGCAAACATTAGTCAATTTGATGCCGATCGAAATAATTCAGGTGAATTCGCTGTCTCGGAAAATATCATTATGTGATGTGAAGGAGGGGAAATTGAGTCCCCCATCCCGTTAAAACGTTTTGCTGCGAAATGAAGGCAAAAATCTGGATTTTTACAAGAGAGTACAGACCACTCTGCTTCGAAATTGAACATGATTTTGTTGTTGTCTGGAGAGAGAACGAAGTTCATACGATTTTCGCATCTGCCAATTAGATCAACAATTTTGTTACCGTATTGAGACAGATCTTCTGGATGTTTTCTGTGCCTAATTGGAGACCGCAAGTGAGGTTGAGTAACGAGAAAATACCTGTCTTTCCAGGGAATTTTTAGAGTCACTGGATCCGAGAGCAGCTCTACGTTCGGTTTCGATTCTATCATTGACTTCCCTCACTATCCTTAAAAATGCTGGTTTTCCTTCTTGCCGAAGGCTTTTTATCGAATCTTCTAATTGAGTGAGCTTGAATAGTTCGCAAATCTTTTCTACATCTTCCATGTGCTTGATATTTTCCTCGAAAGACTCCGCAAAGTAATTTTGTTCCTGTAAAAGAGGAGCGAGATGGACGGATGAACAAGTATTGGAAGAAATCAGGAGAGCGATCAAGAGAGAATAATTGAGTAAGAAATTCCACACGCGAAGCTCGTCGAGCTTTCCATCGTTCCAATTTGAAACTGCCGGGCTTGAACGCAGGTCTAGGGTTCTCATAATGGAAAATCATTCTTGTCCTATACTCGCACGATTATTTCGAACGAGCAGGGCTTATTCCTCCCGTATGTGCTCAGAGCCAAAGTGTATCATTTGTACAGCATTACACAATTCGCACTGTACAATTTACTACAAATTTTACAACCACCCGGATTTAATGTTTTTTATCAATGGAGTGGGATTAAATCCAACACTGCAAGTATCGAATACCCGCAATGTTTTAGGATGTTGGAAATAACAATGTAGAACTTTACCTTGCAGAGATCCCTGAAATGTTTGCGTTCTTTGCGAAGCGCTTTTTTTAGCGTTTCACGTTCGTGCTTCAGTTGATCGGCCTTAGCTTTCTCCTCAGCTTCACGTTTTTCACGTTCGAGTTTCTCCTTCTCGGCAGCTTCACGTGTTACACGCTCCTCTTCTAGTTGGCGTGCTTTCACGGCCTCTTGCTTCGCGCGCTTCACCGCCTGCTTCTTATCCTTGTCCTGTTGCTGGAACTTACGAATGCGCGGGTCCAAACTGTAGGCCATGTCAACAAGAGTACGTATTCTCGTCATTTCTTCTTTCTTTTTTTTCGCTCTTACAGCTTTATTCTTTTTCTCTATCCATTTCCGAGTCTCACGGCTGCAAAAGAATGAAACGATTCAGTGATTGTCAATATCATCAGGATGAGAAAAATTATGTTCAATAGCTGTGGATAAGGTAGAATGGAATGAGAGTAATCTTTTAGTGGAGTTCACTTTGAATCGGCATATCATGAGTTTCATAGGAGAACTGACGAACAAATCAGATAATATTGCGAACAATTGAAGAGAGTAAAGAAATACAAATGATCCCGCCAAGAAGAGCAATTCAAGTCAATCGATCTAGCTCATTCGGCTCCAGATAATTTTAAAATAACCCATATCAACTCACTCTTGTCCGCTCTCTTTGTCTTCTTCATCTTGGTAAGAATACTCTCTCCACGACTCAAAATCGTACCAGAATAAATAGAATTTCTCTACAATCTCACGTGGAGTATCTTCATCACCTAATCTTGGAACTGGTTGCTTGATGGACCACCTAGAATTGTCGCTGAAAGCTTTGGACATTACTTCATAGAAATTGTCCTTCACTTCTCTTTCTTCAGGTAAGCTATCGTTGAAGTATGGATCAACGCTATCAAAACTCCTCCTCTTAACTGGGTTTCCAAGTGTTTCCCAGGCTTTAGTGATACACGTGAAATAATCATCATCAGCTCTTATTTCTTCACCCAATGCTTTCCTTTTGTCTGGATGATGTTTGAGTATTTTGTGTTTGTCTATAAATGAAATACGAAATACTTAGAATGAAATTCAAAATGGATCGAAATATCAAAGAAATCTTCCACAACCCTCTGGATCAGTTTGCAATTACCAAGTCTGTTGGAAATATGCTTATACAGGAGAATGATATGAGGATGTTCGAATCGACGCGAGTCACCTGTTGGCAACACGAGTCTGTTGGTAGCAAGGAGACAGCTGCTGATGCTTCACTCCGGTGCCAGCTTCTTTCGAGTGCAGACGTTCCGATTTCTCCCTCGTGTTTTCAAGGGTACGAATAAATACTCAGCGAATCCTCACGAATCCTTACGGGTCTGATAAAAGTGTTCTATGTGGCTCGCCCCTGCGTGTTTACTTAGTACCGATACCTCATAGAGAACCAAATACTGTCATGGGTAATCGGCCCAGTGCACGCTTCCACTGTGCGAACGCCGCCTGCGAATCCAGAGCAGAGCTCTCGATGGAACCTCGCGTGAATTTTCGGAAAATTCTGTGCAGGCAAGCCTATGCTGATATATTGTAACCGAGGGATTTCGGGGGTATCAGGGAGGTAGGGTCCAGGTCACTAATTAATCAGGAAAATGCACTCAATGGGAACATATTACGTCGGGAATATGAACAAAAACAATGTCAAATATGAGAAAAGGATAACATTAGGCTAGATGGAATCGTGTAAGTGTTTACAGGGCGATGTACCTTAGTTTCGGGGTACAATGGTCGAAGATTCTACGGGTGGAAAACGCGGGAGATAGCCCGTGTGTACTGGAGATCGGCCTCACTCCCTCACCGCTGGTAGGCTCCTAACGGTGGAGGGTGACTCGGTACCCTGAGGTTACTCCGACTCCTGGAGCTCCCAGGTAACCGAGGCGAGAGTGTCCAGTTAACGGTGTCGTGGTCGCGGACTAGAGCCATTCCTGCAGCTCCCAGGGAATTGCGATCTCGGCTGGTCTCGGTACTCCCGAGAACAGCGAGAAGTTGCCGGCGGCGGGACTCTGGAACCATCTCCTGTACCCAGACCTCCTGGAGCTAAAAGAGGTGCATGAGTCCGCTGCTCGAGACAGACTATCGATTCCCTTCGGAGAGTGAAACTTATCTCTAAATCGTGCACATAAAAGAGCCTGGCTACCTGGCTGCAATGTTCCCCAGGTACCAATCCGGGCGCCCTCGGCGGGGTGATGCCAAAGGACAGGAACTGAAAGTTCCGAAAATGAGGATTACCTATGGATTGAACTGCGTCCAGAATCAATGCGCTCGGTCTTGGAACTTTCGCCCTCTCCGCATCCGGTAAACACCAACTTTGTCATGTTTCGAAGGGGCCGTGAGAGATTTTTCGTTGACACAACCCCCACAAAAAAATGGGGACGCCAAGTATTTCTTCAACTCATGAGGGCTTTTCTCTTCATTTTTTTTTCGTATAAAGTGTGCGTGACATCCTGTTGCGCACGCTTCACACAAAAACACAACCTGTTCTTAATCTGTGATGGTTATTTCAGCCCTCATAGTAATCTGTATTTCTTAGCTTTAGGTTATGAAAGAAGTCATATCTGTGATGATATCAATATTCTTGACCGAATGATTCATCCTATTTTGAGCATATGTACATTTTGTATATAGATTGATCCAACTTTTGCCATTGAGATGACAGGGTATCTATCTTTTGTTTTCCTCTTTTTTAGCGCCCAACGAGGGTAATTTGCTCGCAAACGGGTTGCGCCTCTGGGCTTGCACAAAGCACGGCACCGCCCAAACCTCCCCGCTGATCGGGGTAACATCCACCATGTCATAAGCAACTCACCCTGAAATCGCCTGAGCATTACTTAGGCGTGGAAGGAGCGTCACGCGCTACAGAAACGTGGCTCTCTGAATCTTCAGCTCTCTTCTCTTCTCTCTAGGTCATCCGGTGTTGATCACTCTTCAGGTCGTTGGTGTACGCTATGCAACGCCTCTTGCTTGGCGCAGCCATGCCCGTTCGCGTTCTTTTTTTCGGGTTCCCGGCGTTTTGATAAAGGCGGCGATCTTAACCGACGTCTCTTCACTACAAAGCATGGTTGGCGTGCGGTTCTCAGGCGCCATCTGGGCCCGGAGCAAATCCATAAGTTCTACTCTCTCCATACTTGTCTTCTCTCACTAGAGGAGTGCGTGCTCCGCGTCATCTCACTCGGCTCCACAAATCGGGAAAACCGGGGTTTCCTTCTTCTGAAACAGCTTCAGATATTTCCTAGCGCAGCCATGCCCCCTCATCACCTATGTCAACCAGTAGTCTAACTCTCAATGGGGCCGATCGATTCACTTAGCTATGTTGGGGATCAGTCCGCGCGTCCAGCGACCTTAGGTTGACCTGTTCCACTCCTTCTGCCATTCCTCCACTGTCTCCGCCCGTTCAACCTCTCGCATGGAGGCCTTCCGGATCGAGTTCATCTCTACACCTCCGCTCTTGAGAGCTTCTCCTCTTCCTCATATTCGTCCTCTTCCAGCGACTAGCAGGCGAATTGGTGGGTAATCTGCCAGTACGCACGCTACATCATAGAACACGGGCATCTGGAAGCTTTTCCTTCTTCTAACTAGCATTCCTCCGCATTTGTGTTTGGCCAGCCCCAGGTGGTTATCGGGGAACCACTGACCGATGCGGTAGAGTGCCTCGTTGCCAATACACTCGAGTCCCCAGGCGGTTTCGGCGACAACAACTAATGCTGCGTCATCCGCACCCAACCAGTTCCGCCTCGTCCGGAAGGTTCAGAGCAAGGAAGTCGGCGTATTGTGTGTTCCATTCAAATGGGCCGGAGACACAGCCTCCGGCTATGCCCGCAGACAGCTCCAGCTCAATACTTGCTTCGTCGGTATCGCGGATGAGGACACGATCTTGCAGACCATCGCTGACGATCGGCAGCAAATAGGGTGGTTCTCTTCCGTCCAGGGATTTGCAGATGCGCTCCCAGCTTACCGTGTCGAACGCGTTCTCCACATCCGGCGCAATGATGGCGCAAAACCCTCTTTCTGTCTGGGGTGCCATCTCCATTGCAGACTGCATCGATTCCGCACGCACTTGATTGCGTGTAGTAAGCTGCGCCCCTTTCGGGAGCCAAACTGGGGTTGAGAGTCGATCCATCTATTCATCTATCTATTTATCTTCAGTTTCACTTTCAGCCTTTTATACATGCTGGCTACAGCACTGAATATTCCTCATGTCAACTTCAACAGTCTTTCAAAGTATCATACGATTGTTGAAGCCTTCCTCTCCGACAACCCAAGAGACATATATGCGGTTACCGAGAGCCGTTTAAACGATACAGACACAGACACAAGTGTCGGCATCCCGGATTATTGTATAGTACGCAATGATAGAATAGGACGAGTTGGAGGAGGCATTGCTGTATAATTCCGTAACTCGCTCAAATTCCAAGTAATTGCTCGTTCTCATTCCTCACGTCGTGATAACCCAGAATACATGATGACTGACATTCAGAATAGTGGCAAGGCACTATTGTTTGCAGTAGTGTACAGACACCCTCACACTTTCTTACCTCGGGGATTTTTTGACCTTGTGGCTGAACTTCTACCAATACATACCTCGATTGTCATAACTGGCGAGTATATCTGTGATATGGCTTTGAGAAATAGCTAATCAGATTTCATTTATAGGGCTCGTGAAGAACACTCATCGAAACTTGTTGAGTCTGCTTCAACTCACCATACTTAAAACCCCGCCCGACAAACGTCTCATACTTGGATCAACCTATCTATTGTCAGCTTTCTTGACTCAGTTATGGAGTACAGAAAATCCGAGGTTCCTCTTACAATTGGACATAACCGTCTAGACCTGGCATCCGGTTCCAATCACATTGAGAAGAGTGCGAAAAGTCTCACTAACCGAAGTTCTTGATAGTTTACGAGGCGTAGTATCTTAGTGATCTAGTTACTAGCTCCCCAGATTTCCCGAAGGTAGCACTCTTCGAAGATGGAATTTCCATGTTTGATTCTATTACAAAATCTACACTGGATCGGCGCGCACCCCTAAGAACTTACACGATATCATCGTCACGGAAACCTTGGGTAACAAATTATATTCGCCTCGCAATGAAGGAACGTGATCGTCTGTATAGAAAAGTGATACGCACTCCTCGGTTTTCATGGCAAGAAACCGAGACCCCAGAGCACATGTACAGAAACTTCTGCGATCCTCTAAAAATGCTCACTACGCTGAGCGAATTTTGACTTCGCACAGCTCAAATAAGCTTTGGAGTTCACTCAACGGGTTAGGCATAGTCTCAACACACTCTCCGTCACCTTCGAATCACTTTCCACCTAACGCCATCAACGCTCATTTTGCATCTATTTCTAATCCTATCCCTGCTCACACCTTACTGTCACCTCTCCTCAATCATCCACTCCATAGCACAACCGTCCCCATCTTCTCCCTCTCTCCCAAGGACCAGGAAGAGGTGATGCAAGAATCATGAACGATGACGAAGTCTAAGACTTTTGGCATACACGATCTCACCATTAGAACCCTGAAGTCTAGAAACGTACTCTTATCACAACGATTCCGAAATCTAGTAATATCACGGGTATGTCTGACTTAAGACCCATAGCTGGACTTTCCCAAGCACGTCCGCATAGGTTAAGCCACCCTCTCTGACTTCGACGAGAACCGCATCTGGTCTCACTCTCCTCTCATTCCTCTTCGACCTACCCTTTTCCTCTTTCTTCTTTTGTCCGGTTTTTGAAGCATGCGGCACGCTGCTGCTCCAACGTCTCTTGCGCCGTCCAGGCTTTTCTCGGCCTTGGTCGCTATGCATGGGCTGACTGCCCACGGAACGGAACGAGAGTGGCGTGCCAGGCGTAGATGCCTCTGACTTCGAGCTCCCGGCTCCCTGCTCTGGCAGAATAAGCTTGACCGGTCTAAGGGCCAGTCGCTTTCTTCTCTTCCTCTGATCCTCCTCCTCGCTGGAGGGACTCGTGCGGCCTCTCTTGTCGTGACTCCTTCGCTCGCGGTTCTGGGCGGATTGAGCGAGCCTCGTCTGGGCTAAGAAGGCCGCCGCCACGGTTTTCTCCATCACGTTCTCCAGAGCTGGGCTGAGCTTTCCCTTCAGCTCCGCAGCCTTCTTCTTAGCCTCCTCAAGCCCCTTGCGTAAAGTCACTGCCTTCTTCACAAGTTCTTTTGTTGTTCTTTCTGGCGGTGGCATGCTCTTCCACATTCTTGGTGATACCGTCAAGTAACTTGAGCATCCTTCCAAGGGGCTTCTCTTCTCTCGCCTGGGCTTTACTGTACTGATACCATCTGATTTTGAGGTCAGCAGCCTTGGGGCACACAGAGGTGCACCAAGGTTTGGCCGCTGCGAGCCACTCACTAATACGTCGAGTCGGTTGCTGTCGTCGTCGACATCCACAATCCTCATCGTGTCTTGCTCGTCACACGATATTTGTGTTGTTTGGACGGGACAACCAGACGGCAGTTTTGCTCCGAAGGCTCCCGAATTCGCTGTTGTTTCTGCCATTATTTTGTTTTCTATACTCCCCTCTTACTCCTGTGTGCGTGTTCGTGTCGGTGGTCACAGCTATTTGCCCCATCCAGCGCCGGTCCTCTGTTCCTGAATCCTCCCCCTTGCCGACCGAGCCTTCAGTGCGGTGGCCTTGGTCTTGCCAACCCCCGCACCCTACAACATGGTCTCCCGGTCACCAACCGGCACTGACTATAAGCCTCCACTCGCGGTTAGCGAGAGTCCGACCTCCCCCAACTACCAACGGCCCAGAAGCGAGAAACTGGTTATCTATAACTCAGGCATCATTCCCTGAACTCTAGAGATGTGCTCTCATCACAGCGATTCCGAGATCTAATAATATCACAGGTATGTCTGACTCAAGACCCATAGCTGGACTTTCTGAATGTACTAAGCTACTTGAAGAAGTTGTTGAAAATCAGGTCAAACAATTCATTGAGGATAACAATCTTTCTGATCCACACCAAGCCAGTTTCCGCGAGGGCCATAGCACCCAGACCGCCTTCCTTGGGGTCGTGGATGACGTCAGAGCAGGGATAGAGAGACCTATGGTGGGTGATGTACTAGTCGATCTATGAGGACAAGGCGAGTCAGTACACTCGTGAATGTAAAATATTACTTTATTTTATTTTGCGACGTTTCGTCGACCTCATCAGGCACATGGGAGTCACTGTTGAACGAAATTATTTCTATATAAAGATATAACGTTATGATTTGAACAGGTTCAAACTCTCACAAACACAACTCACGTCATCCTCAAAGATCACATAGTTCTTGGAATCGAGAGAACTGAATATCAGTTCGCTCATCGTCAACCAGCTGATTACTAGAATGATGATTCTCATCTTCCAAAGACAGAACTCGTATACAGATGACCGACAGTACGTACAGCGGGACGCAGTTTAGTTTGGCATGGTGGGAGGAACCAAGAGAGTAGGCTAGTGTATACATCTCAATATGTGTGTACGAACGTTTCACATCACTTTAGTAGGGAACTATATACTCTTCCGAGTTTTTGAGTGTCCTCGATCCCATTGATCGGGTTATCTGTAGAATTGATGAATATCATTTCTGAAAGCAGGCGCTTGTGTAATTCATCTCTCTGTCTAAAGTTTTGGTACTTTCCCAATCAAACTCATGTTCAAACGACTGCATATGTACAGAAACTACGGAATCTGGATCTTCATAATTCTTATGTTCAGTAACGCGGTCTCTAAGAGCTCTTTTGGTTTCATCCGCCTATACAACAGGGCAGTTCTTACAACGAAATGGGTATACTACTTGTGTCTGGTCGAATTTGTTCAGTGAGTCTTTACCTAGCTTCACTATATTTTTTAAATTTCTCTGAGAAATTTTTGGCAAGGTAACAATGTTGAATTTTTGGAAAATATGTCCACATTCTTGGAAGAAATTGAGATGCTATGGGATACTTGTTTTGGAAATGTTTGCAACTCGTTGTTTTTTGTTGTTGTCATCTCTACTAAGCGAAAGAATATTTTTGATGTAATTGCGTCTGATTATAATATACTTGTCAATAAACTCTGACTGATAGTTGTTGTCCTAGAGCATTTTTTTCACGTGGAATTTCTCATGTGAAAGTGAAATGGCACGATATACTAAGTTGAGAATGATATTATTCTTCAACCGCACTGGGTGATTGTAGTTGTAATTTAAAATTCTGCCAGATGAAGTTGGTTTCTGATACCGATCTGTGATGAGTCTGTTTTTGTCGCGTATAATGATTAGATCTGAGAGAGGAATTTGGTTATTGCATTCAATCTCATATGTGAAATCCAAATTGGGATCGAAGTTTTTAACCACATCTAACACCTGAAGCAAATTGTGCTCTTTGATACATATTAAAGTGTCGTCGACATAATGAGAATGAAATAACGGTTCACAACCGAATTCATGTTTGAGTTCCAGAAGGCAAGACTCCTCTGGATCTTCCAACACCATGTTGGCAAAAAGAGGGGAAATAGGAGAACCCGTAGGACTACCAAAAATCTGTCGATAGTGCTTTCCATTAAATTTGAAGTATGTATCCTGAAAGAGTGGTTGTGTGCCATTTCTGATTCCTTCAAGAGGAATTTCAAATTCATTGTGGATGAAAGAAAATCTTAGGTCTAGGCTATTGAATACCAGGTAACACGGAATGTTAGTGTATTCTCAACGTATTCTTAAGATAGGAGTTCCGAGTACCTCGCCAGTCAAACGAGTGTGAATATTCTCGGATTCTCAGATCATTGTGAGAGACAGCAAAAGTATACTATAAAATCATTATT
>JAPYYZ010003064.1:0-12097 GCA_030522705.1 Eretmocerus eremicus | reverse complement strand
GGCGGATCTAATCATGCCCCGCGTAGGTTAGGCTAGATCCTTCACAGCATGTGCTTCTACTGCACGCTTTCTGCTGCTATTATACTCAGCGTCATTTCACGCAATCTCACACGGATTCACTCACACATACTGGGTGCCCCCTTGGAGAGGCTGCACCATCTGCGCTGAGCTTGGCGGTATACATTCCCTATTGAATTTTTGAGTAAAACACAAGAGAACCGTTTTCTCAAAAACAACTTTTTTTTCGATGAAAATTTCTTTGTAGGGGCACAGTCTCATGACGGATATGACGCAATTGGATTTATCGGCTTCAAACATTTTGGGAAGGTGCTATATATTTTTTTTCGAGTCAAAAACACTGAAAATCACAATATTCGTGTATATAACATAGATACAGTGACTTAGACGGCAGAACAGGTTTGTAAATTCATCTCTCTACTCGTTGTCTATGGTTGAATGATCCATAGGTAGTGAAACAGACTTGCAGACGCTCACGCGCCTTCCCCAGAAGGGCGTGTGAACGTCCTCCAAGTTCAAACAGAACCAATGTCAGTATGGTTCTGGCAGTGGAGGTATTCACCTTTTCATTTTTCATGAATAGAGGTGTCATCTCAAAGCCGGAGAAAATTCCCAGAACGTTCGAAATGCCCAGATTCTTTGGATGTTCATACGGAAGCAATCTATTCTAGGAGGGAAAAACGAATGAGTGTTTCGAATAAGGATGCCTTGCTTTTCTTCCAAAATGCTCGTACTCCGGAAAAGATATAAAAAGTGAGTGAAATGTATGTGAAAATTGTTACCGTAAGTCCGCTTACAACTTTCGAAAGTCATACGAACCAGTGATAAGTAACAATAATCCTGATAATAGTGGGTGCTTTGATTATGACGTCCGGATTGACCTCTCGCTGAGTGAATTCAAAAATCTCCCTAGTGATTGTCATGATGATGATTCTGAATTTGAACCAGATCGGATTGATCCATGTCAGGAGATGGATGGAGTTATTGCTGAGTTTGACAGTGTCGTATCACCGTTGAGAATTCCGCGGATGAATTCAATTTGTTCACAAACTCTTGACAATTTCTCACTCGTTCAGTCTGCATGGCACTCGACAATCTGCTTCCTCTTTTTTGTTGCATACTGCTCCTTATGAACTCGCGGAATTCTCAACTGTGATACGACTATGTCAAACTTAGCGATAACTTCTTTCATCCCCTGACATAGATCGATCCGATCTGGTTCAAAATCAAAATCATTATCATGACAATCACTGGGGAGATTCTTGAATCCACCAACCGAGGGGTCGATACAAATGTCACCATCAAAGCATTTACTATCATTAGGATTATTGTTACTCATCACTGGTTCGAATGACACTCAAAAGTTATTAGCGAATCTACGACTACAATTTTTACATACATATTACTCACTCTTTATATCTTTTCCGGAGTACGAGCATCTTGGAAGGAAAGCAAGGCATCTTTATTCGAAACACTCATTCATTTTTTTCCTCCTAGCATAGATCGCTACCGTATGATCATCCAAAAAATCTGGGCATCCCAAACGTTCTGGGAATTTTCTTCCGCATCGAGATGACACCTCCATTGATAGAAGATGGAGGAGTGGATACCTTCACTCCCAAAACCATGGTGACATTCGTTCTGTTTGAACTTGGGAGAGATTATCGTGTCGCTCGCGAGACATCGGGTAGGAATGTGGCGCGACTATTTCCTTGGAAAGTCGCGTAAACGTCCGCGAGTCTGTTACACTGACTATGGATCATTCCAACCATAGAAAACGAGTAGGAGGATGGATTCACAAACCTGTGCAGCCGTCTCAGTCAGTGTATCTGTGCTATATTCACGGATATTGTGATTTTCGGTGTTTTTCACTCGAAAAAAATATATAGCGCCTCCCTCAAACCTTTGAGGCTAATAGAACCAATTGCATTATATCCGTCATGGGATTGCGTCCCTCCAAGAAAATTTTCAGCCAGAGGATGGATGTTGTTTTTTAGAGATCGATTTGTTTGTCTTTCACGTAAAAATTCAACTCCCCGCTGATACCCGACCTATTCCTGCTCCATACCTGTTTCGTTTCATGTCTTCCAGTCCATCTAGTCATATGTATGGAGATTCTTGGAGATACTCGAAGATCATTGAGCTACAAAATTATTTTCGAATTGAGAGCCGTTTTCCGAATGGAAGACTCGCGGCGTTCCAAAATGCACGAAACACGCTTTCCGAGTCCTTTAACAATCGTTCTCACGTCAGAACATCTAGTTGCAACAATTCCAACCCGTCGGGGGAAGAGATCTACGAAGACGACTGTGTGTCTATTGCCCTGGGTTGTCCGAGTTCATGAACTCATAGATTTTGCTGCAACAATAACCCAAGGTCGAGACGCTTGTCGCTTACCCATCAGTCCTGCAGGTGCTAGTCGTGGCATTCGAGCTAATTGGCAGATGGGATAGCCTCGTACAAAGTCTGCGACATCCTTGTGCAGGCTAGGCCACCATTATAAGCGCGCAATGCAATCCATAGTCTTTGTACGATCTGAATGTGCGGAGGTCACCTCGCGGTGTCCTTTGGCCAAGACGCGTGCCTGGTGCTCCCTGGCCAGAACGAACTTCCAGGCATCGTCATCCGTGACGAAATCTTCGCATACGCGATTTGACCTCCAGGTGTATAGATGGCCCCGATTGATCTCAAAGCTGAGGGAATCTTGAGGATTCTCTGAGATTTTTAGATACTTGTCCAAGTACCATGCATCTTTGGTCTCGTGAATCATGGGCTGCACTGCTGCTAGACCCTCGTCTGAGTCATCCTCGGACATGCGCGATAACGCATCGGGTACAGCGTTGAGTGGTCCTGGTCGATATTCGACATCGTGATTATAGGCTTATAGTTCAAGTGCCCATCCGGCTAAACGGCCTGTAGGGTTCCGCAGATTGTAGAGCATTTCCAAACAACTGTGGTCCGTCATCACTTTGAAGTAATATCCTTCTACAAATGAGTAGAATTTCCGAATTGCCCACAGAACGGGCAGGCACTCACGCTCCGTGACGCTATAATTACGTTTGGCTGACGACGTTACTCGGCTATCGGAACACAGAACCTTGTCCTCGAACGGCGGTTGACTGAGCACAAGTGCAGATGCGACAAGCGCTATGATCCTGTCCGAGGATTTTCGCTGCTCGAAGCCTCATCCATATTCCACGCTTTTCTTGGTGAGAGAGACCGCCGTGGCCAAGTGGATCTAGTCCTTGGTCTCCCACACGGAAGGCCGGGGTTCGATTCCCGGCCGGCACCACCGAAATTATCCTCTCATGTGCTTTCCACGGCAGTCACGGTGGTTCAGAACCCACCTTGAATTGTAGGTCCCCCTCACCTATGTGAAATCGGTAGTTGGCAGTTGCTGATGCGCTGGTTAAGCGTAATTCAACCCCACGCACATGGGTGTCTTCTGGATAGAGCTCGGGGAAGGAGGTGCCAAGACGTAAAACTAAGAATTCATATCTCTCCCTGGTGAGCCTCGTGAGAGGCTCGGTGACGGTCACAAAATTGTTCAAAAATTTTTTGTCCCACGATGCCAGTTCCTAGAAAACTCTGGAGCTTCTTGATTTACTTCGGTACTGGGAATTCTAGGATGAAGCCGATCCAACTTGGATCTGGTCTGTACCCATCTCGGTTCACTAACAACCCCAGGTACCTAACCTCTTTCGCGCAAAGAACGCTTTTCTGACGATTAATCGTGAATTTGCCTCTTTTATTCGCGAGAGAAATTTTTCTAGCACTTCCACTTGTTTTCAAACGTGACGGTAGCTATCATTGATTCATCTCGATAGGTGAAAATCCACTGAGACTTGGATCTCCGGATGAGACCTCGTTTCAACCATTCGTGGACCTGCTCATGCGTTGTTGCTTCGAGCTCTTTCGACACTGGATCATAATCCTGTTTGATCGGTGTGGGATCCGTGAGGTCTATCTTGTGATTCATCCACGGAGTTGAACCGAGCTTGCCATCATTGGCAGGTAGCACCCTCTCCAACTCGTTCTGCAGCACTTGTCAATGGGCTTCTGCAACGTGCGCCAATCCGATAGAGGATATAGGCGACTCTGCGCATGGAATTAGAGCCAACTTGACGAGGAGGGGCTCCGCTTGTCTCTCGGGACGTAGCAAATTTTCTTGCGGCAATAAATTGCGCATCGAGCTCTCTCATAAGATCTCCGATCAATGAATCAGCGCCGGCCTTCCTCAACACAATGGACCAAATTTTCTTGGTTATTCCTCCTATGGCAAACAGGTTTTACCTCTCCTACAATTGAAGTACATCTCACATTCGCAAGTTTGGCGCCGGGGCCATGATACGGCATAATTTGCTGGCCTAGAGCTGTTGCTATTCGAAGACCGATTGGACCAAGGGCGGTTTGCGCAGTACCAGGATCGAATAGTACGCGTATGCAATAATCACCGATTCCAACATCCATCCATCAACGAGGGAAGTTCTCGGCCTTGCTCCCTATGCTTCCGATATTTGTTGCTAAATTGGAGTCCCCGCCGCTTTCTGTGACGGGAATGGGGTATACTCCGACGTTAGCTCCATCAAGACACTCGTATTGCCCTGGACAGATCTCGTGCTCGAGATTGGGGCCAGTAGCGACCTTGCTTACTTGTCCCCCTCTGCTCTTCCCGACCACCTGGACACGGAGGCCTGATGTCACCTGGCCATCCGCATCCGTAGCATTGCATGTTTTCTATGGGTCCTGCTACCTTGGACGCATTATGACGGCTGGTGAATTGGTCCTCCTCCCCTTCACCCCCCTTCTCGGGGTCTCTTGGCTTCTTCTTCTCCTTCTTGTCCTTCTCGAATTCCTTTACCGCGTCCCTGGGCTGTTGCTCCAATGAATTCCGAGAAGTTGACTTGGCTGCCGTCTTTGGCTTGACATTCGCAGACTTGAGCGCATCTTCCACGACTTTCTTGATGGGCGACGCGAAGTTCGATTGCGTATGCGCAGACACAGCTGATATTTGTAGAGCCGAACTCAATCCATCCGTGGTTCCCACGAACTGGCTGAGTACCTCATTCAACTCGCTCGGTGGGGGATCCTCAACTGCCGGGATCGCTGGCTCCGTAGCTTTTGGCCCAGCTTTTGTGCTACGACACGTTACTTTGGGCAATAGTGCCTGATCAGGTGACGGAGTTGGTTTGTAATTTTTCTCGGAATCGATCAAGTAGTCAGCCTCTCTGACTTGAACTAACAATGAATTGATATTCGAAATTTTTTGCCTCCCTACTAGTTTTCCAATTTCTAGGATCATGTTTCTGTGGAGCAGATCCAATTGATCCTTATCTTCCTACGGCTCGTCGAATATTGAGAGGATGGTGAGCAGGATGAATATGTGATCTCTCACAGGCTCTCCCTTGCCTTGAGCCCACGTTTGCGCTTCTACTAACAATTTATGTTCAAAGTTTCGATCAACGCCTTACGTATGCCGAGCATTCGCGCAGAAATCTTTCTGCGTCACCCATCTTTCACGCACTTGGCGACACCAAATCAGAGCCGCAATCGACATAAGTTCTGTCATTGCATTCAGCAAATCTTTGTCGCCAATGTGCGTCAAAGCGCGGCATTCTCCAACTCGCTTGATGAATTCTTCTATGCTCATGGATTTTTCTATACCTGTGAATTTCAATTCCCAAGCTCGTAAGATTTCTCCCGCATCTTGTTTTTTATTGCTCGACTTATGGTTGAGCTGACTGTGAGCTCTAGATAACGAGGCAGGCCCTGCAGGCACCCTCCCCCAAGGATCAATATGATCTTCCGTGAACAGGTTAGGATGATTGAGATTATTTGGGAGACCTCCAATCATTGGATCTCTTATGGGGTTTGTTTTTTCCTTTTTTTATCATTATGGGGTTTGTTGGCTACTGTCCTATTGATGAGCTGCACAATCCATTAGCTCGTGCGTTCCTTTCCAATGGTGTGAAACTCGGCACGTGCGCATTCCATCTGGATCCTCCAAATCTCAATAGGTGTTGATGACATTACAATAACGCAGTAGTGAAATCTCTCACATTATACTCAGAGCGAGCATTTATGTATCTGACATTGTGGACGTTGGGCGTCATGTAACAGGGGGTTAGACCGTTTCATCGCTAAGCACCGACTGGCCAAAGGCAATGCCAGAACGAGCTCGCAGTTGATGAGACTCTGGTGGACGAAACTCCGATCCTACAGCTGCTGCTGGCTCCTCGTACTCCTTGTCGACGACCTCCTGTCGGTCGAGCTGGTCCGTATCGCAACAACGCATGGGAACAGATGACACGAGGAGACACGCATGAATCAAAAACAAGCAGAATCGGGTTTGGAAGAAAGAAACAATCGGGTTCATTTATAATAACAACTTACAAGGCGCAACCGAGCGCTCCCGCAACAGGTGCGTGAAACCCGCGAGAACAAGCCGAGCACGTTTCACTGAGATAGGTAGATAGATAGATGTCCCTTCATTCGCACCATGGGGAAACTCGAATCAATCATTCAGGTACATGGATATTCATATTGCGAAGTCAAACTTATTTGGTCAAGGATCTAGTAGCTATCACAGATATGACTAGTCTCCTGACGTGACGAAAGATAGGAACAGGAGTGGAGGCTCAAATTAATTATCACAGTTGAACAGTGACAGAGGGTCACTTGCAAATGACATGTCAAAGAGTGATGCCCTTGTAGCCTGAAAAAATGTCCGGTGCCCCCATCAATCTTTTGTGGAGTTTGTGCCCATGAAAAGTCTGGTACTGCCTTTTTGGAACACGATATAGCCGTTGCTTGCCGGACGCCAAGAGGGAGGAAGTTCTAAAACTGAACGCATTGACTCTGTGAAGAGTTCATTCCATAACCAATTCTCATTCTCGGAACTTTGAGCTCCTGCCCCTCAACATCACCCCACTGGGGGCAATTAGATTGGCACCTGGAGAACATTGCAGCCAGGTAGCCAGGCTCCTTGATATGCACGATCCTGTACATCAAGGAGCTGCAGTATACATTCTCTGCGACCAACTCAAGCGCTCCCTGTACAGAGCAATGTGCCTGTCTCTCCTTATACGAAATATGTATCTCACACACGCAATGCTCAGTCGCTGTATCTGCGCCGTCAGATCGTCAGTGGCGTCAAGGTACATGACCGCGCAATGGTCCAGATGAGGTGGAACTAAGGTCTCAACTAGTTGTTTTCTGGGGGTCTCAGTGGTGCAGGCCCCGATAAACTGCGAACTATACAGGGCCCTGTTCACTCCCTTCGTGATTTGATCGATGTGCGGTTTCCAGGTGAAATCACTGTTTAATGTCACATCGAGACTCACGACAGTTACTGAATGGGACGAATATCCTATCCTGTATCTCAACCCTTGACAAGTCTTTTCTTTGCAGGTCTCTCGCGTGTCCTTCTGAACTGAAAAAGATTGCTATGGTCTTGCCAGTGTCGAGACGCCGGCCGAAGCTCTCAGCCCACCCAGCAACGAGTCCCCATATTTTGCCTAGTCGAGCAATTCCCTCCTTGATGTTCTTGTTCTTAACTCGGAGATAGATTTGGAGGTCGTCCGCGTGGAGAAGGTGGTTTCTCGACTTCCCGTTCAGCAGTCTAGGCAAGTCTTCGACGTACGAGCTGGAGGGTAATGAACGGAGAACGGAACCATGTGAAACACCCAGATTGGTTGTGAGCCGATGAGAATGACCATTTTTTGAGATGACCTCCTGGGTGCGACCTCGTCAGTGTGACTCGATCCATAGGAGAGCTAATCTCGAGAAGCCAAGGTCTTGGAACTCACTTAGCAGCTTGGATGGGGGAATTCTGTCGAACGCCTTGCTGAAGTCGAACAGTAGTAGCAGGGTGGCATTTTTCCTGTCAATTCGTAGGCTAGAATTTGAAGCCCTACTCTTCGGCGGAATTCATTCCGCCCATTGTTCCTTCAATCTTTGCGTGAGACCAGTTGGAGACCCCTGCGAAGTGAGCGTTCAACTCATCCGGTATGAATCCAAAAAGTTCCTTCTCTTCGCTCTTGAGCAAGAGGCCAAGGTCGCGCATTTTCATCTATATGTTCTCATTTTGGTCCAGAGCGTCCGTCAGATGACTTTGGAGGAACGAATTACGCTCTTTCTCTAGTTGCACGTCCACCTCTTTGCTGAGTTGGAAGCACTCATTCTGAAGCTTGGAACACTTGCGCTGACTGCATTGGTCTTGCTCCCAGTGCCTACGTGTCACATCTCGCTCATCCATGAGCGTTTTCAACTCGTGACCAATGCAAGGAGCATCGCTTTCACGGGATCTAACCATTTTTACAGGCGCTAAGTCATCAAAAATTATTCCAAAATTCCTATTCAGATAGTTAACAGCGTCTTCCAAGCTGGTTCCAGCATTCTCAAGAACTGACCTGTCGCAGCGTAGCGGACGATCGTTCAACTGCTCCAGAGTGATGTTCCGAAAATCCGTAAGGATGAAGGAATACTTCGACGGAGTGGAGATAAGGACATTGATGGTGCTGTCTATTACCACGTGCTTCCCAAAACTGGACAGCAATCTGGTCTGGGAGTCAGTGATGGTACCATATTCCCTATGAGTGAATTACTTTCCTTGCGGAGCGGAAGTAGAGACGTTGATGGTGACATCAATGACCGCAGGCTTCCCAAAACTCGACAGCGATCTGTTCTGGGAGCCAGTGATGGTACCAAGTTCCCCATTTGTGAAGGAATTCCCTCGCGGAGCGGGGGTGAAGACGTTGATGGTGACATCAATGACCGCGTGCTCGCCGGGACCGGGCAGTAGCCTATCAAGAAAGTCAGTAATGGTGTCGCTCTCATCGATGGACATGTGATCAATCCATGTGCAGGATACATTGGGGTTGTGTTGGTTAGTCGTGCCATGTTGCGCTATCTCTGAGGACATTTCTCCCGCCAAAGAAGTCAAACGCGAGGTGTCAGGATAAGCCGTGTCAAACAAGTCTGCGTTCAAGTGCCCCATTATAATTTCATGCCTGAAATCACCACACAGACGACGTAATGAGCTGAATAGCCCATCATTCTTCTGCAACGTTATTCCAGGGGGTCTAGATATAGCCTCTGATAAAATTGGGAGGGAGCTACCTTGCTGTACGCTATAAGAATAAAACTCAGGCTCACCAGGTTTCTCCGGGCTAGACATGTCAGTTGAGGATAGTTCATTCACTTCAAAATCGTCGCATACATACAGGGCTACGCCACCATCATTCTTGTTACGATCCTGCCTGAGCAGTGAGAGTCTCGGAATCTGAACGAGATTGTCATCCACAAATTCAGATAGCATCGACTCAGCTACTCCGAAAAGATGTAAGGAGGGATCTTGAGTGACAAGCTGGTGGAGTGGCTCACTTTTATCTCCAAGTGAGTTGATATTGACAAACTCCGCTTTCAGAGGAGCACTGCTCCCTTGTAGCCCTCCAGCAGCCTCGATCAGTCAGGGAACCCCCGCCGATGCTCCTTTCGGAACTACACCCGGCTCCCGAACGGCGGAGCTATTCCCGGTCTGGTCCGAGGTCTTGAGGGTCCAATTTGGGGACGTTCGGCTCGCCTATGGAATAACATGGAGCTCGGTCAGGAATTCGAACGCATGCGCCCAGTCAGCATCTCCTCGCTTGACCCAAAAACGTCCGCCACTGTACCAGACGTATTTGAAGCCAAAACTCCGTGTGAATGGAGTCACGCGTATGTACTCCCTGTACTCTTTACGGGGCAGCATCTTATTAATAGAAATTTTCCGATCCGGCACAAGAGCTTTTGCTTCAGAGTCAAGTAATGTCGGCTCAATGTTGTGAGCTGTGAAATAATTGTGGGCGACCGAGCTTTTTGCTCGCATCACTCCCTGAACTAGGCAGCTGTCTGAGAGTTAGACTACGCACAATGGAAGAGCGCGTCGGTTAGGAGCCACGATTTCAGCAGATAATTCCTCGTCGCGGAGCCGTCCTGCTGGATGCACGCCTGGGTTGCAGAATACGGATCTCAGCAATGCCATCCCTCTCCAGCGAGGGAAGGATAGTCTCGAGTACAGCGGGAGAAATATGACGTGCCCCTGCCGGTGAGGCCAAGGAATCCTTTCCCAATGCACCATTGATAATTAACTTGTTGCACTCAAGAGCATCACTTCCGAGTCCTGTATCCCGCGTGAATAGCACGGCGAGTCCGTTTTAGTCGCGAATTCTGAACTCAAAGATCAAGCGGAACACTCGGCTTTATCATTTGGATCATCAGCATCATCACATTGTTTCTGCAGAGTACTCTGGATACCTGCCAAAGATTCAGGAAATTTCGAAATCTGATCTCGCATGGAGGCGTTTTGAACCAAAAGCAGCTGACGATTCAAGCAAAGCTCTCCCAACTGAGAGCTTTGCTCCTCTACGAGTTTCCCAATGGTCGACGTGCGTGTCAACAGCTGGTCACTTGTCTCATCCACTGCCGGCGTGTAAGGCGAGCCGGAGATGGCAACGTTCCGTCGTTTCAAGAGGAATTCAATTTGATCGAGCCTATCCTGGAACTAGGTGTCCTGTTGGGGAAAAGGTCCAGAGTACTCTGCACAATAATGTTCCAGTCTTGACTCAGCAGTGGCGATGAGGCGGAGATGATGTTTCGCGATGTCTCAGCATTGCGCTCTTCAGTTGGCGTTGAGAGCGGCTGGGTTTGCAGAGATGAGCCGCCCTTGCTGTTGTTAAATATTCGCGGGTCCTGATGTAGGGAACCCACTGGTGCTACATCAATTTGCAGCATGCCTTGGTGAAGCGCAAGCGGGGACTTCCCTCGGAGAGAAAGCCGTCGCTGGTGGGAGGCCTTGCGCTCCGGTCGGTGGTGTTGGCCCGGGGGGCTGGGAGGGACGGGTTCCCCGCAACGCGATCGCTGAGCCGCTCACGTGTCGTATGCGAGCTCCTCACACGATCACGCGAGCTTTTATTTCTGTCTCACTGTCTTTGGCGGGCTTCACGCTAAGCCGTGCTCTTGTATTTTTCTGCTGCGACGCGCCCGGCACTTTGCTCACCTGAGTCCAGCAGTGTTCGCACGTCAGAGTTGGTGCTGACTGCTTCGTACATTTGGGGTGGCAAGATCTTTTGCAGGCTCCGCGTTCTTTGCCGATGCTTGTACGCAGTTTGTTACCGCATGCGTGACAGGTGGCGCTCACAGTAAACGGCATCGTAGCAGACGGCAATCAGGTAACACAACGGAGCAAACGATGGCCGGTCGCAGAACATGCGCAGACAGCTCAATTTTAGTGCCGAGATCTGCTGACCAGATGTCGTTCCGGATGGAAAAATTGGAAATATTCCTTTCTGACTCGAGTTGGAGCCGGACAGTAGTGCTCTCAAGGTTAAAACCTGTGAGAGGGAACCAATCTGTAAGAAAGATGCCGCTCGAGACGACGGTCGGATGGTGAAGACGACGTTCGAATAGATAGATAGATAGAATAGATAGATAGATGTCCTTTCATTTGCACCATGGCAAAAATTGAATCAGTCATTCAGGTACATAAGTATTACATATTACGTAGTCAAAATTATTTGGTCAAGGATCTAGTAAATATACAGATGTGACTAGTCATTTTACTCAACTTGGAATAGAAACAAACGATAAAGATGGAAAGGAGTAGGTATAAGGGCTTGAATTAATTATCACTTTTGAACAGTGACAGAGGGTCACTTGCAGATTGCATATCAAGAAAAGATGCCCTTACAGCCTGAAAAAATGCCCGGTGCCCCCATCAATCTTTTGTGGAGGTTGTACTAATGAAAACTCGCCTACTGCCTCTTTAAAACACGATATAGTCGTTGCTCGCCGGATGCCAAGAGGGAGGAAGTTCCAAAACCGAGAGCATTGACTCTGGAAAGAGTTCATTCCATGGTCAACTCTCATTTTCGGAACTTTGAGTTCCTGCCCTTTAACATCGCCCCGCTGGGGGCGCTCAGATTAGTACCTGGGAAACATAGCAGCCAGGTAGCCAGGCTCTTTCATGTGCACGATCTTGTACATCAAGAGGGCTGCAAAGTACATTCTCCGCGAATCAGTACGCAACCAACCCAAGCGC
>JAPYYZ010003063.1:0-19193 GCA_030522705.1 Eretmocerus eremicus | reverse complement strand
TACCAGCACAGCTGGGTCCTTTGATTCATTACCGAGGATCTCACAAAGTTTGTATGCATGTCTGACGGTAGAGGAGCAAGCCCAGGTGTTGCATGCGACACCACTCTGTGATATTGCTTTGTGAAAGAGACCTGGAGCAGATCACTCATTGATTATTGGTTATTCTAATCGATGATAGAGTCAGTAATGGTTTCCGAGAACGTCGATCAACTGTGGATTTTAAAATCTGCTCATAATGAAAATATCTTCAGTCTAATAGTAGTCCTGCAATCTTTCTCATAGTTGCTCTCTCATATCATGACATTTCTTTTCAAATTATACCTTTAGCTAATGGAGACAGAGCTAGGTAGTGTACTGACGCGCCTCCAGCGCTTTCTCCAAAGATAGTGACGTTGTTTGGATTGCCGCAAAAACTGGCGATATTTTGTTGCACCCATTTGAGTGCCATGATCTGGTCTTTCAATCCTTGATTCCCTGGAGCTACCGGATCGTCCAAATTCAAAAACCCTGTCACATCAGATATCATTTTGATTATTTTCGCTGAAAAACAACGCCTTGTGCATCCGGATTTTAGCTGCGATTCACTAAAATCTGAGTGTCATGGAATATTCACAGGGAAATGAGCTACTATTACTAGAAGAATCTGAGAGAATTGCTGCCATTGTTGGCCAGGATTGAACAAAATTTATTTTAAATGATGTAAGTGTACCAAGGTTTTCGTGAGTGTATAGTTTGTACCACGATACCTGACATCTCAAATACACGTGATCTCAAATAGAGGACACATTTCATTTGATTCCGAAAGATTTTAAGTAACATTCAGGTTGAGCGGAGGTACAAGAAAATGTTGTAATATTGAAAAGGTTGAGATATGTCAGAGTTATAGAGGAACGAGAAACTTAGTATCCCGAAATTGGATACACGTACCACCACATCAGTAGAAGAACTGTGAACACTGAACTATCAATGGTTCAAATGCATTCATGTCAAACGAGAATAAGATGAAAGTCGATGCTTGAGAGTAAAAAGAAACTTTTCAAAATTATCTGACGAGGAAAGGACTACCAAAATCTTTTGTCAAGAAGGGAACTATCCAAAAATTTTCGGTCGAGAGGAATTATCCCAAATTGTCTGCCAAAAAAGAAACCATCCAATACTGGCTACTTGTAGAAGGCCTTCTGTACATTGAGATAATTTTCAATAGTTTTTTTTTCGAAAGACGTTTCTGAATGGTTCCTTCTCGTACAGAAAATGTTGATTAGTTCCTTGTGATGGTATTCTGTACACAATCAGAAAATTTTGGATAGTTCTTTTTTACTCTCAGCCATTGAAATGTATCATACAGAATTTCGCGATATTTTAGTGTTCACAAGATTGGAAGATAGATTTGAACTTTGTTCGTATGATTCCTACTCCCGAGAGACTTAATCCTCGCAAATAAACTACTTGTTCTGTACAATAACAAACTTCATTCTATCAGTAAGCATTCAGCGAAGGGGGGAGGTGAAAGGGTGGTGACTCTTAGTGGTCTGTGGACACTAATACGAACCTAGAACACCTAGTCTGTAGTTGATTGTTACGAGGACAATATCTTTCCGTAAGAGATAATCTGGCCCATACAGCATGTCATCTCCTGAACCAAACATGAAAGCTCCTCCGTGTATCCACACCATGACTGGGAGTCGATTTGAGGATGTGACTGATTTAACGTATACATTCAAGTATAAGCAATCGTCTCCACCTTGAAAAGTTTGCGTTATCGCATCGGTTTGAGCGCACATGGAGCCAAAAGCTGTTGCATCTCTCACTCCTGCCCATGCCTCTAGAGGAACAGGATCCTATAATGACAACAGAATCTTCATTCTGTTGACATTCCGTTTCCAAAAAAGCCTTTTTTCACAAAATATTGAAATTACAACCACCAATACCAAATGCTCACTACGAATTGCTATGAATTCAAGAATTTCTATTATAAATTGCTATAAAAAATCATAAACTGTTGACTAACCTAAGTAACATATTATACGAACTACAAATATTCATGCAAGAAAACACCAAACCCGTCCAAACAAGCTCTCTGCAAATCAAAGCAAATTACGTCTCATTGTGAATACCTGTTAAAATTAAAATAAAATCATGGTGTGCCATTTTTAGTTTGGAAAAATTCGGCGTGACGAAAAATTATGAGAGAATTTTTGATTTGCAATTTGGTCCCAAAATGGGCTTTGGAGAGTGAAGCTCAAACTGGATCTCATTCATTAAAAATCAATTTATCTGGCGCTGAACTCACGGAATGAAATCTGCTTAGGAAGAATGAGAGAGTTCAGAATCCAAAAAATTGGGATTCAAGCGCTATGTAAGCTCTCCTTGAGATTGATCACACTTCTTGCAGCCGCGCTTGTGTTGCTGCCGACGACTGGGCTTCATGTTTCTTAATTATACAATATAAATGACCTGACTTCTAAATTCATACACATAGAATTTTAGATAAATCATGAGTAAAAAGGATCGGATTCCGAAGCAGGACAGTTTCTAAAGAATCTTGGTACTTGTTCTGTCAAGATTTGCGAAGATTGTCACTCCTCAGTCATTTGTAACAGAGTCTCGGAGTTGATAACAGCAATAACATTTCTCACAACTTTTTCCATACGAAATTAAACAATTTCGATAGAATTCAATCGAAACGTTCAGAAAACGAGTCTCTTCCACATCAGCTCTTTTTTCAAAATCGGATTGAAATTCAGTCCAAAGCACCTCATTGGCAAAATTCTTCATAATAAATCTTACCTTGAACCTGAGTGACCCCACCGGTGGTTTAGCGTACGGGATCCCTTTGAAGGAGCAGTATTTGTAGCCTTCAAAACTATCTTCAATCAAACCACGCAATCGCCCGCATGGCGAGTTTACGACGATGGAAGCGCTCATGTCGTTGCCGACTAATCGATTTCTACAGATTGTTGATCACTCACTCAGCTGATTATACTCAAGGAAGGTCACGCGCAGAATCGTCGCGATGCTCTCACTCGATGAAAGTTGGAGGTATTTCCAAAAAATTCCATAACATCAAGATTCCATCAAATGTCAGTGAATGAGCATATCCAAGAAATGTTCTTGTTTTGATACATACTCTTGTTAGTTTTTCGCCAATTTTCGGTAAAAGAAGCTGTTCGATTCCACTGGCTGTGTACAATTGATAGCAAGCGGTACATAAGTATTCTGCTTAGAAATTGATACACTACCCATAACAGTCTGCAGTCTCACCTTCCTCGAGATATGCGTCATTCGATGAGGTAAAGTGGTAAATTTCGTTCATCAGTAACCCATCGAATCGATTATGAATCGAGCACTTTCTATGCTCAAACATTGAAGCATTCTTCATGTGTCCCGATTAGAAAAAGTGCAGACAGTGTTATTGAGTTTTCCTGGTGTGCGAATTATGTGAGTGATACTGGTCATCAAAACATTTCATACTCTTTCTCTATAACTAATATAGTACATTTTCTTGAGAAGCGGAAGCTTGCACAGCTTTTTTGACAATGGACATATTCTCTTGTATGATAACTGTGCAGCATCCGCTGGAATAGCGCTCATAATTTGCGAGGGCCATCCGATTTCCTAAAAAATAAAATTTAGCGAAATTCATCAGTGTGCTAAAGATTCAGATGAATTTGGAGGATTAATCTTTTTCGAACCTCCTTCCCGGCCTCCCTTGTATTCTTGTGCGGGAGCACAGATCTCTGTAAACGAGTTTCCAAAGATTTCATAACTTTTTAAAAATATATCACATATTTTAAGGAGACATTATGTTTTGTTTTAGATCGAAACACTCTGGTTCCTCGAACGGTCAGAACTAGAAGTGCATCTCCTCGGACATATCTTGCAGCTACAGTGTGATATTCGTGGGTCACCAAAACCAAGTACAACATGGTTCAGGTATAGATACAGATTTTGAAAGGGACATTTTGAAAGAGGGAGACACCTTGATGACATCAACCAAAAAATATAGAATAATTGTAATATTGTGATTTGACGCAAATGTTCTCGGAATCGTACTTTTTTGGGAATAGTGAGGCTACGACATATTTGCTTAAAAATTCTGGGATACGTTTTCTTCCTTACATTTTTGAGATGCAGGTTCGTGATCATTAGTGGATTTGTGTTGAAAATTTCAAATGTCTTCTATCAAAGAACCAATATCTACCTCTTATGAGCAGAAAGTTTATATTTTTTCATCATCTTCTCGCCCAGAACTGTCGATTGATACTACTTTCATTTCCGAGCTCTCTATGTTAGATTTTCAATTGAAAACCTTCATCATACTATAAAGATGTCATTATAGGTCTATGGGTGTGCCATGAGGAACAAAAACTCTGAAACTGTTCAATCAATCGTTCTAAAATTTTCAAAGATCATGTCTCACTTTTCAGTGATGTGATCAGTCAATTTTGACACATTTTCATAAGATCATCTGAAATTAACTCCAAAGAATCTCAAAGAACCACTCAAAGAGTCCTTTTTCATACCCCATCAACTGATTGACTCAGAATTTTTTTTCGGGCATGTTTTAGTCTTCCGTGGTCCACTTCGGAATTTCTTTTCCTATTTTCCCTTCGAACCCAGAAATACTCGATCAAACATTCACCAAAGAGTAGCTTCGCACCGGACGTTTAGTTTATCAAATGAAAATTTCCTCCTTGGCCCTTTTTGAGCCCTCAATACCCCAACTTGTTCTTCTCTCGAAATGTTTTTATATAAATCGAGGAAAATTCTCTTGGAGAGATCCCCCCCCCCCGCTCCCCCAAGCAAATTTTGATCGTGCAATCAACCAAATTTTAGTCGACGGAATCAACAGAATCCCTATCAACAGAAATTCGGCTGACGCAATTAAAAGCAAATTGATCGACAGAATCAACATAATTTCAGCAGACAGGGTTAATCAAATGTCTGTTGACAGAATCACGGACGACAGAGGTGACAGACTCTGACGACAGTGTTTCGGTCGACCAGATTTTGGTCGAGAAAATCAACTAGACGTGTCCAACTCACAGAAGCACTTAGCTTGTGTTATTTAGATGGGACAAATGCCTCTGCGAATTGGGTACGTCGAGCAGAATTTCGGCTATGAAAATTGAACGAATTCTGCCCAATGGGGTTTCGGCTGACAAGATGTATTCAATTTCGTTAGACGGAAATTAAGCCTACAAAATTTTCAAAGTTTCGTTGAACAGGATCGACAGAATTTTGGGCGTTAGAAAGATCGAAAGAATTTCAGTCGACACAATATCTATCGAGGAATCAACTAATATTTGGTCAACAGAATCGGTAGGGTTCCGCGCAAATCTGGGTCAACAGAGATTAAACCGAAAGAATCGTCGAAATTCCGAGAGTCAGAATTCGAGGAATTTCGGGTAATGGGTTGAATTCCGCTCGAAAAAAATTTTGGCATAAGAATCAACATGATATCGGTCGCAGAATATACACATAATCCCGCTCGGCAAAAAACGGTCGAAGAACTGATAGAACTTTGGATGCCAAAATTTCATCTGTTGTAATGAGTATGATGGGATTGTAATGACAAGGCTTGAGGAGTTCTTTATTCAACCCTGTGCAGGATGATTATTGAACAATTGATGCATTTTGATTCCAGGAATGGGTCCAGGATTGAACATACGTCGAGAATAAAGAGATCTTTTGTAGGTGATAGAGCAATATTAACGATATCTGATGTTAAATTGAGTGACGGTGGCGAATACGTATGCGAGGCGAAGAATTTACTCGGTACAACCAGGAGTAGGTGCAAGGTAATTATGATTCCGCCTCATCAACATGATTTCAAGTTTTTCCTCTGACGGTCAGTCGCACATATCAAGGGAGTCTATTCTAATCTCGTTGCAGGATAACTTGATCACGTACCCTCAATCTCAAATAATTTTACATTATAATCCATGAGCATAGCAAACTGTACTTTCATACTTCTTGAACGCGATGACAATGGAAATAAATGGATGAATATCTGCGCGAAGGAGATAGATTCCATTTCTACTTTGGAAAATTCCTCATCTCTGAAACGAAGCTTGCAATTCTCACAAAATTCACGAACCATAGGAATGTATCTCAAGAAATCATCTGCACATTCCTACTGCTTTATCAAGTTTATTCCCTAGATTTGTTTATTTTTACTGTGAAAATATTGCAATACCTCCAAAACGAGACAGACAGTCATTATAAAATTCTGAAGAGGTACTTTGCTTGTAAAATATTGCCGGTGTACATTTTGTCAGATTTTAGTATCGTCTGAGCCTTGAGATATTTGGCGCAGCAGGTCAAATCCCTATTGTTCTAATAATAACTGAATTTGAAACTGATAATATCAAATAACTTGTAAACTAGACAGAGAAAGGCTCTGAGGAAATTCTTAATGTCCTATAAATTGCTGCATACTTCAACTGTATGAACAGGATTTCAGGAAATTTTCTTTACCCTTGTCGCAGGTGGCAGTACTTGATGTGGACGATCCATCGACGAAAGATCGCGATCCACCCAAATTCCTTCAGTCGCTGCCCTCAGAATCGATTGTAATGGAGGGTCACTCGTACGAGCTACAGACGCGCTTGAAGGGCTCGCCACCATACGCCATATCTTGGTTCAAGGACAGCCACGAGATCCTCTGGCGGAGTTGCTTTGAGGTTCCTCAATGTACATCCTCTCGATGCCGGTGACTACACGTGTCTGGTCAGAAACGAATTTGGCGAAGCGAGATGTCGAGGGCTTTTCGTAGTTCAAGGTTAGTGCTTCTCGCAGTCACATATAATTGATGAGCTTACGTGTACTACAAATACCTTTTTATGATTTTGATTTTTTATGGAAAGTCTTTGATCTGCCGAATCCGGAATAACATTTCTTTGAACTAGAACAACACAATTCGATTGGTTATGAATTTTTGGCGCCTCAAGATCAAATGATTGGAGTAATATTTCGATATGATACTTGAGATTGGATCTTTTATTATTTTCAGATTACAAAAGTGCATCAGCGAATTCGATGCTGAGTTTCTTGAAGACACCTGTCCCAGTCTTTGTAGAAAAGGGTGAAACGGGGCGTGTTTCTGCGCTCGAATCCAAAGCGAACGACCAGTTGAGATAGATTGGACTATCAATGGCAAAAGTGCTAGAGAAGACTACAGATACAAGGTAACCAGCAGGATGAATTAAAACAATTTTGAGCCTTGAGTCTCTAGACATGAATTGCATACTTGGTGTTCAATCAAAGACAGGCATCCAGTCAGCACTATTTTTGAGAATATAAGACTTCGAGGATTCAGAATTGTAAATTCCAGGAGTGAAACGGTTGCTTCTGAGCTCACAATATTTGGAAAAAACTCCAAAAGAGAGATTATACAGAATCAAAAAAAAAAAGTTTTACAAAATGATTCTTGGTTTGGGTCATATTGATAAGGGAATAATCTGCTCTAACTCTTGCCTCTGTTGGTTCATACTACAAATCTACTTTAGAATCATTCTGTGTAATTAAGTTAAAGGAATACTTTTTGTAAGTCTACGAGCTCGAAGAAGAATGTCTATCATAAATCGAAACACATAATATATTGATACCTCGTTGGAATATTTACCCAAAAGAGGATGTACAGGCTACGTCACTAAAATTCCACCCAAGAATGAGTAGTAAACTTATAAAAATTTTCGTATCCCAGGTGGAGCGGGACGGCTCGACGAGCATCCTGAGGATACCACACGCGTCTCACCTCGACTGCGGCGAGATTCGCTGCACCGCCTCGATATCCCGGGGCCCCTCCATAAGCTCCTCCGCCCAGCTTCGCCTCAGGCCGTCCTTCCCCGCCGCGTCAAAGCTCCGCGCGAGCCTCCTTCGCCTTCTCGAACCCTGCAAATCTCGCAGCCTGCCCAAACTCAAAGCCTGCAGTCGTCAAAAGCTCAACGGTCTCTGCTCCACTCCGAACCTCGTCTCCTCGGATCGTCTCCTGAGCCCTACTCGACAGCAGCGAGCCTCGAGCTCGACCAGCCGCCTAAGTCCCAAAAAGCGAGAATCCTCCATCGAGCACGAAAAAAGGAGGAGATACCCCAAGAGCCCTCCAAAACCTTTAGAAATCAGAATCGAGCCAGTTGAGAAGGTCCACGTGAGCATCAGACCGGTCGAGGTTGTCCGAGTTCCCATAGACACCAGGAGCTTCGACGAGATCGACCAGAGCATATGCGAGCTTTTGGTGGAGGAGAGAATCCTGAGCGTTTCGATGGGAATGGAGAGCAAGACGATGGCCTCGCCGATTAGGGATTCCGTGCGAGAGAGGATCGTCACGATCAAGAGGATTTCGAGTATCAAGAATCTGAGGGATTGCGAGGTAGAGGTCGATAGGGAGAAGAGGGATGCTGGAGAGAGGAATAATAACGAGGACGGAGTTTGGAAGGAGAGCCCCGTGAGGGCGAAGAGGTCTGTTGGTGTGGAAGTGGAGAGGAAGGGATTGGCTGGGGATGGAGGCTTTGAGGTGCGGAAAAAGGAGGTGCCGGCTCTGGTTATTGGACAGCCCGAGGATGTGGTCACCTTGAGAGGCGCCACGGTTACCCTGGAGGCGATCTATCAAGGGAGTCCTGAGCCGAGTATCAAGTGGATGCGCGCGGTGAGTTGCATTGTGCGATCTGCTCGTTATCTTTTTCTGACGCGCACTGGATCATTCTTTGCACTTGTCATTTATCTGAGGACTTGAGATCGAGCTTGTTTGGCTTACGAGTATTTGCGATGATTCATTTTCGGGTTGATTGTTCCTGAGAACCGCTCGGACTCTTGTTGTGTATCCCTAGTGTTATCAGAATCTCAAGTTAAACATGTTCAAAACTTGAATTATTGGATGGCTTTCGCTTATCAGGTGAGCTTCCAAGTTGTGACCTGATTCATAATTCTGATCAAAATTTTTCTGATTACGCAGTATTCCTTCGGATCGAAGGTAGCCTTTTATCTTCTCAGATCATGAACACCTACATTTGCTTTAATTTGAAGAACTGAAAATCAGCTACGGTGTATTTTTCAAACTCACATCCTCATAAATTGACCTAATCCAAAAGTCTGATGTCGAGTATTGGACTTTTCTTTAGATGAAAACCTATGAAAAGCCCATTGTAGAATTTTCAAGTGGAGTTTTGCATGGTCTTTCAAGATCAAAAAAGCTTAGCATAGTAGTTCGCCCTTATTGTCCGCCCGATAATCCATAATTCATATCACTCAATTTCCCATTATATAGAATTCGTCTATCATGCGATATCCACTTTATCTTCTATCTAGCTGTCACTGGGGATCCTTGATATTCCCATGAAATATTGTACGATCGCCATGCGTTCTCACATGGATATTGAGGATGAAATTCTATATTGCGCTTTGGCCTTCTAGATGGCAATTTTCCATGGATATCTACGAGGAATCCTACATGGGAGTTCTACGTTTAGGGGAGTAGTATTGATATTCCTTTAAATAACAACTCCAAACAACTTCATGATGGCGAACATTGGGAAGATCTTGGTCTATAAGAGATAATGGTTGACTAGATCTCTGACGGTGACCTCTGACGATCAATATTGACGTATTGAGGAGGAACTTTCAGGGTCCATTATAGAAACAGATGATCCGACTATCGCGTCAGGATCTCAAAATACATTCTATTTGGAGGGTAGTTGTTTTTTGTTTATTTTTCAACGTTTTAATTCTCAATATCTTTTCGAGGTTATTTTGCGGAACCTTCAGTTATAGGTGGATTCCGAACTACCGAAACCACCGGAAAGGCACTTATGAGAATTTACAGTGGTGCCGGACAAGATTCGAACTCAAGACCTTCTGCGCTGAAGGCCAGGACCTTATCCACTGGGCCACGATGGCTTTATGGAGGGTAGTTGGACTGATTGAATTTTTTCAATTGTTCAGACAGGAAATGAATCAACATCATCAAATGACTATGACACTACGATTCTTCCCAAAAATTGACATTTGATAAATTCTTCTCAACTCACTCATACAGCTCAACAGCTCAAGTCCAATAACGACACTCAGTAATCGCATTTCCATATAATTTATTGCACTCTTGAGTTGATCATGACTACTTCACAAACACAGCAAATCTCTCGATCAGCAGCCCGAGAGATAAGAGTTTCGAGTGTTTATCAAGCGTCACAGGTATATCGTAACCATCGTCAACTCGTTCCCATCACTTGGCGTACAGTTCGACGATGAAGTCGATCGCCCGAAATCTCTCACTCTCAAATCTGAGCGTCACGTAAGTGAATCCACTTCCACCGGCTATGAGAGTTGCTTTAGCACCGTGCCCATTCGTGTGCTGATCCAGAGCTCGAATTTCGGTGATCCTGGCGTTGCCCCGAGTCGTGAACGTCTCTGTGGCTGTGACAACGAGGCCGATGTAACTTGCGTCCCTTTTGACCTCGTCGCGTCTGGCGAGGTAATCGTAAGGCTCGCGATGTCCGATTATGAGATCGTTTTTGGCAGATACCACAGCAATCAGGGCCAGCAGCGCGATTATTAGGAAACGTGGCGATGCCATTGCTGTCGGTTTGAGTGCCCGGTCAACTTTTGTTGGAGAGCAGACGAGTTGTTCTAGAAGAGTTAGATAGTTTAGTTTAATTCTAGTACCCTTCAATGCGAGGGTGGAACTATGGTTTGTTGGTCGGATCAAATTCTTTAATGAACTCGTTGGAGGGTATTTTTCACTGATTTACATTTTTGTAGAGAATTTGATACATTGGAATGTGAGGCTTTCGACTCGCGTAGCGATTTGAAATATATGTGACCCCGGTCAGTAAAGATTTGTGTCAATGAAAATGTATTTTGGAGACAACGATTATAGATAGAAAAGGTTCCTGATCGATAACAATCATTAGAGAAGATGAAACTCGAGTTATCGATTATAATTTTTGGGAGGTACGAGAAGACAATCTTGATGTACAGGGTCTTCTAGGCAAGGAAGAGGACAAAAAAAACTTACCGTCTAAATCACTGTACTGTCTTCGCAGGTGGCTCTCACTTTGCGACTGGTGATCTGATTACGAATGACTCACATTTATACCTTCACTCACTTATCAGATTCACAATCTCCTTATCACCGAGTATTTTGTATTCTTTAGTTTGAGATCAAAGTGGGATTTAAAAATAAGTTTGATGTAATAAGATTTCTACGAATGAAGTCATTTCCAGGAGAGAATCTATGACTCAAATACATGTGCATTTGTTGAACTAATCATCATTATCAAGGTGGTTGTAGTCTATTCGATAGATTGTTCATACTTCTCTGGATTCATAGTTTATTCAATTTCTATCTCATTTTGGACAGTATCCTAGCCATATTGTAATTTGACATGTATAAAGTAGATGATACCCCATAATCGAAGCTTATCATAACTCCATGACTTTTTCGAGTGGGTTGAGAATTGGTGGATGGCAGAGATTTTGTGACAAAGATGGAATTCTCGTTAGGAACTGTAGTTTGATTGTCTGAAAAATTGGATATTGATTTTCAAAAGTTAGATCATACTCTATACAAAGCAGATTTCCGGTAAATTCATATTTAAATCTTGAAACATTATAATAATTATCAAATGATGAATTTCCAAACTTGATCTTGTCGAGCTAACTTTATCGTGTGACGAATTTGCCGACGTTTCGACTATTTCCATATAGTCATCTTTAGGGCAGTACTAGCAGCTAGTTAACATGGATCAAAGATCCATGAGTCATTCGAAGAGTGGACTCGCAGTAAAAATCTAGAGTATGCATTGCAAATTTTTGCTTGTGTGATGTAGCGTAGACTCTAGATTCACTACTCTAGATTTTTACTGTGAGTCCACTATGGGAATAACTCGTGGATTTTTGATCCATGTCAATTAGCTGCTAGTATTGCCCTGAAGATGACTATATAGAAGTGGTCGAAACGTCGGAAAATTCACCGCACAATAAAGGTAGCTGGACAAGACCAAGATTGGGAGTTTGTCATTTCACAAATCCAACTCTGAGCAACAGAAAACTTCTATAATAATTATCGATGTTTATCAATAACCCAGGGCTCGTTAGGAAGGAATTCCTCCATTGTTTAGATTCTTCCGAGTTTGAGAGATTACATTTTGATTTAATCATGAAAACCATGAACATTTTTTCTTAAGAAAATGTTCGAAGAGGACGAGCTCAGCAATCTTTATGGATAGATTCAGAGTGTTGCATTCTTGAAAGTATGTAATTGCAATTCAAGAAGGATAGGAACTAAGTTTCTATATGGAAGATACTACGTCAACTTCAAGAAAATAGGAGAAATTGTGAAACATTCCTTCCGATTCTTCAACCTTCTGATCAATCTTCGTAACATCGGGAGTTTTGAACGGTACTCATGTGACTATGAAATTTCCAAATTGCTCACAGTTTGTTTTGATTTACAAGAATTTTCTGCATGATTCGTCAGGATTAATAATAATTAACTATTAAATATGAATCTATTCGGATTCCATTCAAATTTGTTTCATCGATGTGATCGATCTTCAGAATTTGCAATACGATTTCTGACAGTTCTCTAAAAAATCATGAAATTTATGTTAAAATGATCGAAAATTACTCTACTTCTTTTGTTCAGTGAGTTTCATCACTTATAGAGTCACTAATGATAATGACGAATATCTCCTTATTCTCAATCGTAACCAAATTCTCACAGAATTGGAATCCATCTTATTATATTTTATCAATAACATAGAGCACTTGTTTCTGGTAATTTATGGTCCCCATTTATGTATCAATTGCTTGATTTCTTATCAGCAACCGAAGAAATTGGTTAGCCATGTACATGATAATCAGAATAAGCTGCTTAACAAAAACAACGGTTTTAGTAGTTAATGCGTAATACATGCATTTCCTCTGACGTGATAACGTTTCCCCTCAATTCACTTGAATTCTTCTATACACAGAGAGCCTATCTATCAATGCGAGTATCAGTGACCAAAGAGCTCAACTTTGAAATCAATTTCTCGGAATCGTTCACTCTCAAATCTGACTGTGACAAATTGTGCTCCAATCCCTCCTGCAATAATAGAAGGTGTTGCTCCGTGACCATTGTCGTGTTGATCAAGAATCCTTATATGACTGATTGTAGTGTATCCTTGAGGAATGCCAAGTGTTTCCGTGGCCGAAACTTCTCTCCCGATGAAGCTGGCTTCTCTTGTAATATGTTTTCGTACAAGTAGAATATCCATAGGCTGCCGTGAGCCAATTATAATATCATGTCGCTCTTGTGCAGAGCCAAGAGTTATCAGGTCTGTCGCGAGAACGAAGAATAACAGGAATTGCAGTGCCATCGTTGCTCTCTAACCTTTCTGTGGAGTAATTGAAAACATTTATGTTGAGGCTGATATTGAAACGGACGCATTGGGGATCAATGATTTTTCTCTCCTTCGCATTATATATGGAAAGATATGGCATTCAACTGAGCTAGGAATCTTTTTTGTTTTCTTTTGTTTTGAGGAGAAAAAACCATGTCAATTACTCATTTATATCATGACATATGATCAATATGAATGTTACGACCAAGTGTGCACATGTTGTTGACAAGATGGGAGGAAGCTCATAGAACTCCATCCATATTTATCAGTCATATGGGTGGTCTTTTCCACTAGTCCCTTTTTGCTCGCTAATGTGAGTTCAATTGTGAGTAGACAGTTGTCATCACAGCGTGTATATTCCTTGCAGGTCGTCTTGAATAGCGATTGAAGAACAAGACCCAGAAGATTTTTCATCAAATCGACATTTTTGGTGAAGCAATTTTGTGATAGATCAAAAGTTATACTGAACTACTATGTTTTCCAGCGTATTTTGACAGAAAATTTCCAAAGTCTTTTGAATAGAACAGCCAGATTCTGTCGGTTCTGATTTCTGATTTCGAAAATCTTCAGGAAGTTTCAGAGATCAACTGAATGGATACAAATAATTCTTGAATATTTCACCTTGTTTGTTGACTTTCTGATGTGATGTGACTGCTCGATGAGCTCCGTGGAGTGAGACACGAAGAATACTGAGAGCCAGTGCCGATCGAGAGTCTGCATACTGTCCAAGCTATCGACTGGTGACCTCAATGTAGAATTCCCGTTTTTGTAAGTGATGGCGTCAGCTCCTTATCTGAATAAACTGGATGAAAAAACTCGAGATCCATCTTCGACCACTGCCTCAATGAGTCGTGATGATTCGTTCGTCGTAGCTCGTCGTAGTTTGTACTACCTTCTTCTGATTTGAAACTGAATGCCGACCACATTCATTGATGAAATGAGTTGGGAGCTTGAGATTCAATCAGATCGCTTGGTTATTCTTTGTTCTTTTTGATGTAGGGTCATCTCACTTTTTTGCACAGTAGAGTGAATACTTCTTCAAGATTTTGTTGAAAACGAGAGTAGAACTATTTTCACTACATGGAAACTCCTGCTCGAATCTTATTCAATCACCCATTAAAGGAAATACAGAAATTTATTCATCACGCGATATCAAGAATTTGAATACTGATGGATAATGATGCGCTGGATGGTGGTTTGTAGTCAAAAATGGCTCCAAAAATATAGTCGATTGATTGTTTACGAATAGACAGCTACGGGTTAAAATGGTACAAATGCGCATACCCGCTTTTGGAAGATCGAGATATTTTGGAAACTACTCCAACCAAGCCCAAACTTCCCTATTGAAAATATTATTGTCATGGATCATTACAGAGAACGTGATCACGATTTTTTGTATGGTTCGTTATAACGTTATTGGACTTTCTTAATCACAATTCATTTGTCACGACGGTTGTCACGACGCTTATCACGACGCTTGTCACGAGCGTCGGTCGTGATTTTATGAGTTTTTGAATCTCGAGGGGGTGTTGGATTTGCAATCACGGTACCTTCTCAGCATCCAAAAACTTGAACAAAATCACGACCGACGTTCGTGACAAGCGTCGTGATAAGCGTCATCACAAGCGTCGTGACAAACGAATTGTGATCACGAAAATCCAATAACGTTATAACGTTATAACCGCACAAAAAATCGTGATCACGTTCTCCGTAACGGTCCATAACCAAAATATTTTCAATAGGGCTGTTGTTAGCTTAATAATTTGAGCAATGAAACTATTTTAAACTCGACCGATGGGCCTCTCAAGATGGTATCTAGTTTGATCAAAATTTGCCATAATTTGTCCAGAGTTGCCTCAATTTCAGAGCTCTTACAATAAGTTTTGAGTACTTCCTACACTTATGGCTATCCCCTTTCTTGGAAAAATTCATCCCGAATTCCTGACATTGATTGCGCGATTGTTGCGGCCTGCTGCGTTCACCAGATTATGAAGCTCACTGGATGGGATATCAATCATGCCATATTCAACAAATACGAGAATTATTGCTTCCCATGAACTGCCTTCGGTCTCGACGTTCCTGCAACTTGAGATGACTCTCGCATCAAAAAGCGGAAATTCCCCGATCAAAATAGCTCAGCACGCAATGCACCAACCGCAAAATTATAACTCGTCCACAAAGTGTCACTACACTATTTACTCGATGTCCGATATGCCGACACAGAATCTTGTTAAAATACGACAGTGTACGCGATGGACTGTTCGAGTTGCAGAAAAATGACGAATATACTCGTCTGAACATTAGGATTCCAATCCCATAGAAAATTGGTTTCTGTTTTTGTTCAAACCATCTTTCCTCATTGTCAGTAGCAGATTTGCAGGCAAAAAGCGTACTCTCGAATGTAATTTCAACATCCTTCGCGAGCTTTTGATATCTGGCGACTGCTGATTTGGTCGTTGCAAATGCAGAAACTGAAAATTCAATAATCCTCCTCTAATCTATTTCTGTACATGGGGAAAGCCGCTAAGGCGTGTCGACTTCAATATAAAAATATTGGCCTATAGATGACGGACAACATAATCCATGTATACCACGAAGACGGCAAGGTGCACCCCCGCGCACGCGAAATTTCTAATATCTTGCAACGTTATCCAGTGAGTTATTTAATAAGCACTCAAGTGTCCTCCAAATTTCACGAGATTGACAGCGTGCGTCACTAGGTAGTCAATAGCGAGTTTCTAAAAGTGTCTGAGGTGCTCCTGAAGCATGCGGCTTTTTTTAGTAGAGCTGCGAACTTCAGGAAGTGAAGAGCGAATTTGTGATCTAAATCCAAATCATTCATTGGATGGGACAATCTTCAAAATGTTCGCTGTACTATTCAAATTCTCAGCCATATTGTTTACTATGGTACATATCCAAACAACTAGAGCAAACGCAGATATTTCAATGGACTATTTATTCGACAACATTCTGAACACAATCTCACCTTATAAAGTGAATGTGATATTTGGATCTCTCAATAATCTGCCACCACTTGCACGAGAAATCATCAAGAGAACCAACCTTGCTTTCGTATCCACCAATTACGATTTTGGAAGGATATCACAGACATTGGAAACCAATTGGACAGTTGATCAATTGGAAAAGTATGGTTACGAACCTATGCTGGAACGAGTAAGCTTGACTATGGAACTAATAGAATTGAAGAACGAGTCGAGTACACTCCTTGAGATGTCAGCATTACTGAAATACTTTCATGGCATGAGTCCGTTTACCCGGGGTAAATATCTCCTTCATGTCATCGCCGAAAAAGAGCTTCAATTACACAGTTTCCTTCGAAAGACTTGGTCGGAGAGGTTTCTGGATTTCACCATCATTGAATGGATTCAGAAGAATAGGAGTGATGTGGCAGATATTGATCTAGAGCAATCTGAATATCGTGAGGCTTTTGTGCACTCTTTCAATCCATTCAGTAACGTTTTCAGCAAGACCGTATTCAGTGCAATTACAGAGTTATTCCCGAAGAAGACCAAAAACCTTCATGGATTAATTTTGACCACAGCTGGCCCGAAAGAAGACGTGACCAGGAATTTATTGGAGCCATTGAATTGCACAGTGCGTAATCTTAGCAGTTGGAAACTATTTTCAGACCTCTATCCCAATCTTGAACGATCTCCTCGCATTTATGATCTTCATGAACCGTTGTTTGACACCGGTATCTTTTTTTTCATCAATGACGGTTGGCAAGTTGAGCCGTACCAACATCTGAAGCAAGTCTATATTCCCGGAGTCCGTCGATTCCATTTCTATTTTCTACAAAGGAGTACATGCGAGGTGAATATTTCTTGGATAGCTATACTCACTTTTGGGGCTCTTTTTTACACCGCCTTGATATTTACAATTTGGGGCCGACTACTGAGATTCCGAGAGCGGAATTGGTCTTTCATAAATATTTTGACGGCTCAGATGGGTGGCACAATTGAGATTCGTGGGTCAATGAAGTTTTCAAAGCAGATATATCAAATGAGCATCTACATAGCGACATTCATATTGGTAACATTTGGAACCGACTATATGTTACAAATATTCGTCATGAGTCAGAAATGGCCAGAAATAAAAACAATCCAGGATCTAGTTGATTCAAGAATGGAGTTGTTTATGGATTCGGAGTCACTATTTTATTATAGAGGCATCCTTCGCGGGCCGATTGGAAATGACTCGAGATTAGAGAACATTTTCAATCGTATTCACAACCGTACATCGATTAGATCCCACCAGGACATCTGCGCAAGATCCTCAGCGAACATACCTATCGAAGATGAATCGATTAATTTGTGCATAGCGCCTGCTCCATACGAACGACTTACGAACTCATCTCCCAGAAAATTGCGACTAACTAAAATTCAAGAGCCAATAATGGCTTCTCTGAAGTACATAAGATTGGGCTACCATAATCCATCTCTCAAAAACCGGCTGGAAGAGTTGGTATGCAGATTTTTAGAAGTGGGTTTGCTAGAAAAGTGGATGAAAGAATCAAATTCAAGTAAGACAGAAATATGGTCAAAAGTTGGTCCCGATTCAGCGCATGTTAAAGAAGAAAAAGACGAAGAGGTGCCCTTGAATAAGCAATTGTGGCCAATTCTCATGGTAGGTTTTGCTTCGGGTATCATTGCACTGGTCGGGGAGATCATTTGGAAGTGTTTTATTGAGAAAACGGAATTAGGCAAATTGGTGAGAGCATTTTACAGTGACTCACGCTCAAACTCTTCGAACCGTACGGCGCAGACACACAGATCACGTAATTCGTCAATGGTTCTGACAAATTGTAAGAAAATCAAGCTCAAAAGATGTGATCACGACCACCGCCTGAGTGCTAATGTCTAGCTCTCCTATCTGGGGAACCCAGATAGCCGTCCATGATTATTATTTCTGATAGTTTATCTTGGCGATCATCAATGTGAACCAATGGTACGGAGTTTTCCAAGTGAAAATATTACGAAAGCTTGATGACGGAGTTTATTGTGGAAGATCACAAACCTCGCAGGATCCTCAATCCACCATTCACGGCGCATCAAGACAATGGTAGACGCACATTCAAATTTGTGGTAATGAGTTTGCGTGAGGAGCACGACGTAGACTTAAAGTGTGTTGACTTTTCAGCCATCACAACATGTAGATCTGGAATAAAAATTGATTCACTCCCATTTGTATATTATGTGTAACAGTGATTATTGTGAATATATGTTTGTGAAGAGGCTTGAGCCAAAAATAAAGTTCCATCGTTTGAGGATGCGTTTGTTTTGTTCTCCTTAATACATCATTTTTTATATGACTGAATAATTGCAGTACCTCCATCTGTTGGATAGATACCTGCAACACTTTGAAATACATTCCAATCGTTCCGGAACCTCAAGTCGAAGAGCTTCAGGCCATTCGCATTTGATATTCAATTCAATTTGTATTTGAAGATCTTTACTCTTAATTCCTGTTAGTACACGCATTCTGAGAATTTTATTTGATCCGGGAAGGATTCATCCTGTCCCAAAACGAAAGTCGGAAGAAATTTCATATTGAACTCAAATTTTCGAGAGCGACTGGCATTCGCAGTATATCCGCAATAGTTACCCTTTCTTAGCAAAATTGAAAAAGGAGAATCTTCTGTTTAAGGTGGTTGACGCGGTAAGGGAGAGACAGATAGCTGAACGTGAGAAAGACAGACGCCAATAAGTATTTCAGAAATTGAATTTCTCTTGAATGAAACCACCAGTCTAGATGAAACTCGACATAAATGCTCTCAAGACCATGAACTTC
>JAPYYZ010003062.1:0-12354 GCA_030522705.1 Eretmocerus eremicus | reverse complement strand
GAACTCTTCAAGAGCTCTTTAAGAACTCTTTCAGAACTGTCATGGGCTCTTCAAGAGCTCTTCAAGAACCCTTTGAGAGCTCTGTGATTTGCTGGGATAAAATTTTGGTCAGATTTGGTGACCCAAAGGCCGTGGTCTCCCCTTGTGAGTATCTGGGATCTTATCTGCTAGAAATGAACGTATCTCGTCTCATTTTGAACGGCTTGAGTTAAATTTCAAAACAAGCTGAATAACGTTGAAAAATATTGAAACATACTAGGAGCTTTTAACTTTTTTACACAAGGGTACCTGAAAGTTTTTTAAAGATTGCAGAAAGAGAGTTTCCAACATAACATCAGGGGTCGAAACAATTTTTTCCTTTGAGAGTTAGATGTGGATGACAGTTGTTCACTGTTTGTTTTTGTATGAGCTCAATTATTTCTTAGATCTCAACAATAGATACTTGACTGAATATGTAATTCTATTCCGCACGAGAAAAAAATGTATCATAGAAAGCAGCCAATTCAGAAATATTTGCGGTAAAAATAAGTCTAAGGAATTTAACTAGTGGCCCATTACATACATTTCCGAGGAAATTTCTCACTATGGATAATTTATTCAGCCTAAGCCGATGTAATCACACGTTTGATTGATACTCTTTCTCGCCTTCTGGTAAATTATGACCTGTAAGTGCAAACCATCCAATTATACCGATTTATCTTGCATGATACTTTAAGAGAGTTTCCTCACGTGCAATCACTCGAGCAATAATTTATAAATCTTTCGACCATATTTCTTCGTCCCAAGTAAGAAAATTTGCGTGCCTGTCATTTGAATTTGATGAATCACGTTGAACATTCATTCTGAAATTGAAACTGAATTAAGTAAGGAAACCCCTCGAGATGTTAACACTTTTACACAGCTCTTCACTCAAATTGAATAGCAAAAGTCGCGAGCCGTTTATCTAAGAGATACCAGTATCGAGATCATAATTGTGAAATCGTCTCGAGCCTTTACCTTAGTATTACAAGTCAGATATTTTTTGAGAAGAATGTTCATCACAGCCTGACCAAGAGTTTAATCTCACCCAGAATATACTATTCTTCATTTCATCGATCAGTATAAAATCGTAAAAATTTTCCCTTAGCTTCGTTTCAAAATACTTTTAGCAACTTTCGAAAGTATATATTGTCATTGTCTTTTGTCTTTGAACTGTGTCAGATGGCCAAATCCTCATTTCTTACCATTTTTACGTATTTTCTTGACCTCCTCCTCTTGATTCTCAAAAAGCAGTCATCGAATTATTAAAGCCAAGAAAATTTCAAAAGGTAAGTCAAAAGATTCCAAATACGTTTTTGAGAGTCCTTCTTAGCTGCTTCCGGCCCGAGACATGACTATTTTTCTAGAAGCAGATTCTTATCGAGAAAAACTACCATGATGATGAGTATTCATAGAGTTGAAAAATTCTGCTTTCATGCAATCTTATGAACAAATTCAACATTATCAAATTGCGTACACTCACTTTAATCATATAATCATTAAACCATGAAGAACCTCGGCTGTCAAATTATATTTCAGAGTACAGAGTTACTCAATTTTTAAAGTGCAATTGTCAAGTTGAAAGTAGTTGAGAGGTATGAAAAAAAAAAAAAAAAAAAAAAAACAGAAATACAGTCATGTAACAATTTAAATTTGTCCGTATGATTGATTCAACAAGAGTCCTATTGTATTCCTGCAGGACAAATGTGCTTGATGTTTAATTCATTGAGAAAGTAGGATGAAGCTATTTTCGTAAAAACGAGCATCGTTGTAACGAACAAACCACTCATAATCAGAGTTTTAAAACTAGAGTAACACCTAAAAAGCTTATAGTTTGTTTCTATCCAATCCTCTGCACTTTTTTCGACTTATTTCACAGATCGGAAGGCAATAATTTTCAGATAAAGAAGTACGAGTATTTGCCTCCCAAGTTTGATTCAATCAGTCATGATTCCACAAAGATCTCGTGCTGACACACGTAATCTCCTCGTTAGGTAGACGTCGGAGCGCGGCTTTTTCTCTGAAGGATATTTCTGCCGCGGCGGCATAACCTTTAGCTCGAGTAATAATTCTCTCCCTCGCTCCAGACGAGCTCGAAGAACTGCATCAGCGCAGCACAAGCGATATCGAGGCTCTCGAGATTTCTGCGCCAACGAAAATGAAATCGGCAGCTCTCTCGGCGGCTTTTAATCTCTCGTTTCCTAAACTCAAATGGGGTCGATAAATCGACAGAGCAAAGAGGGCAGAAACTCTCAATCTCTCTCCTTTGCTGCATTGGAAATTGATCGTACGACTTTTTTCGAAATTTCCATCAGTAATTGGGCGGGATTCGCTCGCGAGCCGAGTCGGGCGTTGAGCAAAGTTTTAAAGATCTTACTTCGTTATCTGGGCTTAATGAGTCGAGCTCCGAGTATTCCGAGAGGCACTCAATTATGGCGTAATGCGGATGTGATCAAGCAGCTTCGAGATTTCAGGAAGCTTTCTACCGCAGTAAAAAGTATCGGAGGATCTATACGCCGGCTTGATTACTTTTTCTTGGTCGAAATTCGTATCACGCTCAAAGCCGGGTCAGAAAAATATTTGGAACAACTTCATTGATTGACAAGAATTGGGTCAGTAATCTCGTTCAGAACATAGCTCGTTTTTCCAAAGTTCATTCATTACTCATCGGCGCAGTTGATCGAGCTCACTAATGACTAACAATGGTTAGTTATTTTGCGTGCTACACATCTAGAACACGCCATATTAGATTAGCATCACGAGCATGCACTTGGGTGTAAAAATTCTCCGCGAACATTGTTTGCCTGACATGTAATGCTACGCATCAGAACGTTCTCGATCTAAAATTCATTTTAAGAAAATTCACATGGGCTCTCTCGAACTTAAAATAGAGGAGCGAAGATATGAATCATAATATAATTTCTTATTAAAAATAAGTATGTGTCCACCCCAATTCATCGCGATAAAATATACGTTCAGATGCATTTTACTCGAATGATTTATGAGATAGGCTTTACTGATTAGTAAATCAGAGTTGTTGAGATTATCGGTCAAGAGATGGATGCTGATCGTAACTCAATTCTTACATTCAACGATTAAACCGGTCATGAATGCCAATCATTATATAACTTCGTGAATCGATCGGCATGAGTAATTTAGATGGAGTAGATAAGAGTATATTTTCTTGGGTGCAAGTATTGGACCACTTAGAATGAAGAACTGAAACGCCCGTCTGTAGCTATGCAAATCTTTACAAACGGTTCTAGTGGCGTTCGTGAAATATTCAATCGCGGGGATCAAATGTCAGTATGGAGTAGTATATATTTTAAACCTTTAATTGTATACAATATGTTGAATAAAGTAATATGATTTGATGGCTGTACCAATTATTTCTCGACTCATTTTCGTAGGAACAGATATGTGTATAAGCGCATAATGATCTTACAGTATCTGTTGTACTTCATGATTTATCAGTTTGTTCAAGTATTTTGGCACTTTCTCGAGGGGCCACAATGATATTACATTATTATTGAAATGTATGAATGAGATTATCATTGATCGAAAAGCTCAAAGAAGATCGCAGCGATCAATCGAAATTCTCATGCACCGACTTCAATCTCGACGGAGGCCGTCAGAAGGACTTACGAATCGCTCAAGCTCTCAATCAAGGACAACAACCCGAGTAACTGAATCCGAATCGGGATATCCGCGCTTTTGGATGAGTTCGACTCGATCGGGCCGATGATCCGCGGTATCAAAACAGCTCTCGTCGCGCGGGATCGAGTCCTTGCATAATTCAGAGTTGCGGCTGCGGGGCGGCGGTGGCGTCAGAACGGAGCCGAGCGGAGCGCGCCCTCGTATCCTCATTCCCGAGAGTGATCAATACTTACTCTCTCGAACGAACGAACGAATCGAATGAGCCGCCCTGGGAATCGCTCGCTCGCAAGGCTCGAATTTTCGCGCGCGAAGATAGTAGCGCTAAAAAATCCCTCGCGGGCACCAACGCAGCGCAAAGCTTCGACGCGCGACATATTCGGTACAGCTGTTGGCCTAGCTGTGTGACTCGTTACATGGGCAAGCTCTGCGCGTGGCACTTGCGAGGCGGACGCGACGTACACGGATACGCGATGGCGAGAGCGAGACGCCAGTTGCAGGCGCTCGCGCGCGGAGATGCCGCTTTGCACAGAGTCGCGCGCCCCTCGGGGCCGTGAAATTAGGGGCGAGAGCAGCCGCGGAAAGTGAAAAATCCGTCTCTCGTGTTTCGCGCGGAGCGCTCGGAGGGAGTCACTTGCACCCGCCCGTCGCCGCAAATCCCGCGCAGCTTATACGCGATCGCAATAACTGGAGCATCAACGAGCCGCCTCGGCGCGCAAACACTCTACATAGCTATATGCTCGAAGGAGCACTTAACCCTCTAGCTTTTTTCCCCGACGCTTTTCGAAGCGAGATTTGCGTCATCGCCCAACGTGCTGAGATGATATCCTAAATCAAAAGGAACAAGATGCTTTTCTTTTTTCATCGATGCATTTCATACGAAGGCTCTCGATTGGAGATCCTGTTATTACAAAAAAGTTGCGCAAAACGATTTTCTAACGAGTTCGATACGGAGGTGGTCGGGTTCAATTTACTCCGATTCCTTGATTCACGATCGAAGAGAAGCTATAATTGTTGTACGTCAAACTTATGGGGTGGATCTTACGTTGTATCAGGATAAAAAATAGATACAACGTATGAGAAAATTTTGAGGGTCGATTTGATACCCTATACTGATTAGATTGTACTGATGAATTGGCCGTAAGATGAGCGAGTTGAGTCCAAACGAATGGGCTCTATAGATAATGTAATAACAGACTCTCGTGCAGTTGTAAATATAACGAATCGTGGTCATTTCAAGCAAGTTGAATCCTCATAAACGGCCCTCTAATCATGACTCAGGATGTTCAAACGATTGTTCTCCACTAGCCCTTACTTGTCCGCGTACTCTTTATAACGGGATTCTTGTATCTCCAAACAAATTATCCATGCAGCATCGGGCAGATCACTTCGCTGAAATTCGAGAATGCATTTTTATGCTTTATGAATAATCATTCCTTCACCTGCGTCAATTTTAAGACATGCCAAAAAAATTGAGCAACTCAAGTCTCACCGTTTTTTCAAATAGTCTTGATATTTATCCCGATTTTCTTTGGTGAGAAAATAATTTTAGAGAGTCTTCATTTTTGTCTTTGGAGTGCAGTGAAAGTGACCAACCCATTCCCAGAAATACTAGCAGTAGAATCTCTTCAAACCTCAGACGAGGGATGATTGGAGTTGTGTACGAAAAAGCTGTGTATAAAATAGGATTGAGACTCGCCACGGTATTACATGAATCCCACCACGAATGCCAATGGCGGAAAAAAGTACGTACATCTAACCAGGATGTAAGGCCATAAGAAGCACTGCGAGCGAAGAACGCAAGGCTGGTGGCTCTCATCTCCTTCTTTGCTGGAGTGAAGCGAGTGTACCAGCCGAGAAAAATCGCGTAGCTATACCACCACAATATAATCCCGTCGCAGCTCTTGCCTCCAACTACGGAGAGCCCGACGTAACCCGCAAGCATAATCCAGCGGCTGCCCCTCATTTTTCCCTCGCTCAAAAGGGTAAAAGACTCCTCGAGGATTCCGCGCGTCTTCCACTCTCTCTCTCTTTCCCGCAGACGCGGCGCTCATTATTATAAAAACGCGCGTCCGACGAATTTGCGGCGCTCGGGAAAATCCTGCTCAAACTACATACTCGCGCCATCGCCGGCGAGCAAAATGCAGTGTCGGCCGGCATACCCAGGGCGCAGAGCGAGCCGAGGGTATAGAGCTGCAGCTACTTGAGCATGCACATTCACGGCGCCGCGGGCGAGCGCGCGGCCGTGCATAGAGCGCAAGTGCATAGGCCGGGGGCGGCTGCGGGAAACGAGTTCGTGGCGAAGGTCGGCCCGGTATATCTGGGACGCGGGCGAGCTGACTCTGGCCCTGTTACGTGGATACACTCCATACTCGCGTTGTAACCATGCATATACTGCTCCAAGTCCGCACGCGAGAGAGCGATCCTGCTGCGGCGCGCACTGCAGTCGCTTGGCCTCGAGCTTTGCCCTGTGCTCGACGACTGCGATTTGAACGCTCGGCGCGATCGGGGCGTTTCTTGACTTATTAATCCTCGAGAGCGCACGTCCAGACGCTCGAGCTCGACTTTTAACGAGCAGCGCGGCGCGATATACCCCTGCGCGCCCGGAATTTGCGACCGAAACGCGCAGACACTCGGCGTTGAACTTGCAAGCTGCCGGCCAAGTTGCGCGACTTTTTCCGAACGCTTCGAAAAAGAGCGAGAGCTTAGTAGAGAAGATAAGTTGGGACGTCGTGTCCTGTGCTGCGACGGTTACGGGCGCAGTCGTTATCAGAGGGAAGCTTGGCTTGAACCGTCTTAGGGAGCAAAGCGCGACGGGTAGAGATTTCAAAGGGGAGGAATCGGTTTTGTGGCGGGCGAGCTTTGCACGGGGGTGGCTTCGATCGGCGGTCGCGCAACGGCGCGCTCGGTCAAAGCTCCCCGGCTCTGCGAGCCCGCGCGCGTTCCATCATGCGAATTTCGAGCGGAATTGCAGCGCGCAGCCGAGCCATCCTCCCCTGATAATGAGAGATGCTGCCCGCGTCGCGGATAGAGAATTTACAGAGAGATTTCCCGCATAATTACAGAGAAAGAGCGCCACGCGCAGAGCCGTGATGAGATGGATGTTGCCGCGACGAGCCGTTAATCCTCCGGCGTAATGATGACTTTCTAAATTTAGCGCGCCACGTAGCGAGGCGTAATTCAACTTTGCTAAATCGCGTGCAATCGCTGCGAGACGTGTGGCACTCCGATGTGATAATTCTCGCGTGAGAGCGGGCACGTGTGCGAGGGAAAATTTTCAGCGAGCGATGCGTTGCGAGAGGTCGAAGGTCTGGAATTTTATGGAGGAATCCTAAAAGCTCCCAGCGAGAAAAGCCATTTCGCTCGGCTCCGTGGAAATGAGTCTGTTTCCCATAAAAACGTGTAATAGCGAGAATCGCTCGAGCCACCCTCGGGCCGTGGCGCCTTAGCGAGCGCGGCGTTACGAAAATTATGGCTTCTGGTCTCTTCTCCCTCCCACGACGTCACGCCCGGCACAGTTCTCGTGATTTTCAATGCGAATGATGGCCACCCGCTCCCCTATACCAACTTGCCAAGAATTGTCAAACTCTTTTTGAAGAATAGAACTCTTTTGTCGCCCCAAAATTCTGCTGTATTGCGAAAACAGCCCCAAAATATCTCGTAATGCACGAAGCGGTTAGTTGGTGACAAGATGATGTACAGCTATTGGTCTATAGATTGTCTGAGTATCAGCCCATGACCTCGCCCATGACTCTAAACCACGAATACTCAAATAAGACGATCGAGATTTGAATGCGACGCGCAAACTGCAAGCTCTCGGGAGCCGTGGGTCGATTCGATCCCGAACACGAAGCGGCCGTCGCATGGAGTAACTTTGCTCCGCGGCTAATTGCACGGTATTCAGCCCGCGTATAGTCGGGCTCTGATTGTGTCGCCTAATGGCATTTGCGGAGCATCGCCAGAGACAACTAAGTCATGCGAATCCTCGCTATCAATGCTTAACTGGAACGTATAAGTTGCGCAGGAACAATACCCAGTGCATTTATACGACTTTATGGCGGGGCATGTGGGTCGTCGGCGAACCTTGGCGCACAACGCTGCGGCTCTCGCTCAATTATTAGTTTTCGATCATTGACAGCGCAGAGTATGGTGGTGCGACTGGCTCTTATGAACGATTTTGCGGCATGGAGTCGAAAAGAGATTCTTGTTCCTGCGCAGAGATCGATCTCCAAATAATTTGAAGTACGTTGAATAATATCGAGATGGATAGGGCTTATGAGTGCCAGTATTTGCGATAATCTTAGAAGGTAAAAACTCCTAATTTCTAGACTATCAAAAAAATACCGATCGAGCTTGCATTTAAAAATAGGAGATCGCAGGATTTCAATGTCATCGGGATTTTGATCCTTGGTCATAGAATAGTACTCAATCGCCAAGTACGCAGATTTTTTTGTCATATTTGATCCGCCTATCGCTCCTCCCTGACAACCATGAATAGGAGGCCCATTTTATGAAAATACTTTGGATTCTTCATATTCCAGTTGGCACGAAGGCTGCGAAAAAATTTTTGAGAAAATTGGTGAACTCCGGATCCCTAGTCCTCCGCTTATTACTTACATTTACTTCAGTCAACCATAAGATAAATGTGAATTACGTCAGTAGAAAAAAAAAAACACTTGAGTTATATGTACGGTAAGTCATCATAATGCCGCAACACACTGCTCCAAGTTGCATAGAAGTTACCTGACGAGAGTCTTCGAGCGTCATTCACTTCTCAATAAAAACAATATCATTCCAATGATGCGCCAAATCACGAGAATTGGATCCATCTATCAACTGTTTTAACAACTGAATCGATCGCTCGAATACGTATCAATGTATTACTTAATGAGCAGACATTTTTCATATCTGTAAACCTGTTCGAGCTCAAATTAAATGAGGTTACACCGCGTGATGATTGGACGAGTTAATTGAAATTCTGATCGTGAAGATTTTCGTAACAACAGAACTTCGGTGAATGCTGTCGATTCGACAAATCAATATTTCGTTAAATCATAAACGCGTCACGAGAAAAATTCTCGAGATAAAGGGAGGAGGAGGGGGGATTAGAGATAATAAGTTATTAGCGTCACTGCGGATGATCAGATGCAGAGATTGAAATAATGAGCTGGCCGCAATGTACTGTATGAGCCAGATAAAACTTCAGAAGGGAATGGCTCCACAATTACGGCTATCAGATTTTTCGACTCCACATAGGTATAGTAATCTTATATTTCAAGAAAGATACGAAGACGAAGAAGTATATGAACTCCAGCTGAAAAAAATAGATTTTTAAATGACCTATTTTTCAGCTATCCTCAGTGTTATTTTGGATTTTCCGATACCTTACAATTTTTCTTTCTTCTATCGTTCAGTTAAATCATTCATGCGCATTGACGAGGCCGTCTACGGGCATTCTTCCGTATTCGCGGTAACTTCAGAGAACATCATCCCTTGGTTTGCAGGTGAAGATATTATTGTGTGGATTAGACACCATCTCATGGTATTTACGATATTTTCCCTCCGTATTCGCGGCCTCTGACTCTTCTCAAACATGAAATTGAAAATTGTATAGTCGACAGCCTGCGCTAAAGTAAGAGTTCAAAGAGGAATACCCTGGCAATCAATTTGCAGTCAATTCAAGGTGGTTCACTCGGCAAGACAGAGAGAACGATACATGTGCGAGAGAGACAGATTCCATTCCTGCTTTTGAAAAAGTTATATTTTCAAAATGGATCCAAAGTGAAAATGTTATACTATATAATGATACTCATTATATAGTATCGCACGATCAGCAATGATTTGGTAACATTTTACAGATTGACATGACGTTTGAAGCCGCGAAGAGGACGCAAAGAATCAGTAAACTTTCCCGATTCAAGATTAGTGAGCGAGGTTATTCGAACAGGCATTTTGACGTGAATACTCGAGCAGATATAGTCTACATACAGATTGTATTGAGCTACGATAAAATGATGAATACAAGTTCCGATAATTTGGAGACACTCAAAGTCATGACGCATTCGGAGCAAATAGTCTGGCCGGCGGCCACCGGCTACACTTCGTCAACTTTGACGGACTTTAGGGAAGATTACGGCCTAAATTCAAAAAATAGCTCGCAAGCCTCAGAGTTATGTGCAATTTAAGGAACAAAATGCGTTGTCTCTGACTCTGATTAGATGCAAAATGAGCTGGCAATCTTGACACTACAAATTACAGTATTGGCGCTTTGAGCCATTCGCTCGAGTCGTATTCACATCGATTCGTAGTGCCAAGATTGTCAGCTCATCAATCTAAAGAAAATCATATTCTACCGAGCATTTTTGGGAATAATCTGAATTTTAAATGATGCCTATCTATTGGCGACGAAGTTAATGAGCTTCTGCATTCGCGGTCGCTAATCTCACTCAGCGATGTGAATAACAAGTCTGCTTTATGTGCCCTCACTCACATGAGCCAGAATGAGGGCCGAGTGGGCAGACGGGGTACACCGGGTGAATCGAACACACCTATTATCTATCAGCTCTCGCTTCATATTATTTTCAATTGTATCTATTTTTCAAATTTTACATTATACGCCATTTTTGACCACTTTTTCACGAATAACCTACAATCTTACTTTTCTTTTCTTTTGATTTTCTCCTTATTAACTATCCCAATCCAAATCTTGTCAACATCATTGAATTTTACTCGTCGTGACCTTCCGATTGGTCTTTTTCATTTTTCTCCCAGAGTTTTCATCAACTCTCCACAAATCAATGAACCTTACGGTATTCACTTTTCATTCACGTTTTAGACTCAATTTCTCACCTTTCGTATGTCACAAGACTATAATATAAGACACAAGACCATAACACAAACACATTTTAACCTATTGACTTGAAGTTTTCTACACGTCTTTAGAACCATCATCTTATGAAACGATGAGATTTTTGTGTCTTAATGTGGAACCACAATGAACTTACCAATTCTTCAATACCCCCATTTTTAATGTTTACACATTTCCAAGTAAAAACTCTTTCTTCTGTACTTTCAAATCTATCACTCGAACATTTTGCGGAGATCAACCTTGAACTATTTTTTCACGCTCTATCAGTTAGTTATCCCAGAATTTTGATTTTGCTGAGTGACTCCTTCTGCCCTTTTACCCTTAGTGCTTGTTTGAAGAATCCTTTCCTCAGAAAGTTCTCTGTATTGCATGGAGGGTTATCGTGATTTGTTCTCGACATATTTCATGACACTCAACGGTGTCCCATGGGCTCAGAAAGAACCCCGTGTGATAAGATGTCATCTCTCTTTATCGAACTTTTTGTCCCTCATGCATTATCCCATCTTGTCCCATGAGGGCAGCATGGGATCCTCGGATATCGTACGCCACCCGGTGGGACCACCCAGGAGCCTATGGGGGCATGTACTAGGTTTACAATTTGATAAAAATTCTTCTTCTTCGCTCAAAATGAATAAGATTTCCAATCGAGGAGGAACCACTTTTTTGCCGATCTTCCTCATTTCTGTTCAAATTGCGTGGGAGCATTTCTCGTCTACGGTGTTCTGTGCCAAGGAGGACAAGAACTAGGCTCTCATTTACTGTAAAATTTTATATCTTCTAAGATCCGACTGTACTAGAGTCTAATTAGCGAGCTAATCGCGGTGGCGCCTGTGAGAAGGAAACCTGCATCGGCCGCTCATAGTCACTCGAAGCGCAGGACACAAACTCAGCCGCACTGCGTAAAATTATGTACAACCAGTTTGCGGCGTGATAAGTGGAGGGGGCAGAGCAACACTCGCTCTCGTCAAGGTGTGTCTATAGTCGCCCGACCGGTGACTGCGCCTCAGTCTCGCGCCGATCCGCTTGCCGATCTCTCTCTTTCTCTCTCTTACGAGCGGATCGAATTCTCGACTCTTTGAGCGTGTGGCGAGAGGTTGCCACATAACGAAGATGCGTACGTCCGCGTCGGCTGACAGTGTACCTATACCATTGGTGCGCGAGATAATCGATATCGTCTACAGTGCGGCGCGATAAAATTGAGACGACAAGTTATTCGGAGGCATAGTGCAGATTTCTGACAGCATCGTTACGCGCGCGAGTGCTTTTGTGGTGTGCCGAACTCAGCTGTGCGAGCGCTGTACGGGCATCGTAATCACTCAACGTATGCCTCATGGCGCAAGAGAAAACACGAGGTGAGCTGCGTGTACGCCGGCCGGTGCGCGAAAGTAATTTTTTCACGCCGTAAACGTCTGCACGCTTTGTTTTATGCAAGGCCGTGAACAGTAGAATTATCAGATTGAAAGATGACACTTGGTTTTTGGTCGGAAATTGATTGCTCTTTAAAATTTATCGAGCCAAAAACCCCCTGGCTAAATTTTTTTCTTGATCCTCCGGAATCCAACTTGAGGAGTTCCGCATTAGCCGGGATGTAGCTGGTCTGGCAGTTCGTTCATTAGTATACCAAGGAATTTAGAAAATAGTGACGCTCAGTTTCAACAGCGATATTGTCCCGGTGTATCTAATGCGCCCGCCATGTTCTTCCTGTCAACAGTTAAATAAAATTTGAATCATATAGTTCTCGTTATGACACCAAGCTTCTCAATGTTCTCCAAGACTTTTCATGTCTCACCTGCTAGCAAGATACCTCGCAGCAG
>JAPYYZ010003061.1:0-12102 GCA_030522705.1 Eretmocerus eremicus | reverse complement strand
CAAATCTAGGGCATCTCTCTCCTCTTTTGATCCAAATCGCGAAGATTTTTGAGAATAACAGGAACGCGATGAGTGCTTATATACCTAACCGTATACATGTCGCAATTATACATGCATATAATGCTTCCGGGCGTTCCCATTATTCTCAAAAATCTTTGCGATTTTGATCAAAAGAGGAGAGAGATGCCCTACATCTGGGTATGTAGAACAGCCTCTCTCTTTTATTTTGATCCAAATCTCTGAGGGGTTCGAAAATTATGGGAAATGCTTTCATGCAGAGCTCGCTTGCACAGCTCCGACATGGCCTTAAGGCGCAGACGGATGCACCGCCGTGTGTAGCATGTTCAGAAGAGTGCAAGGAGGAGGATCCTGGCGCGGCGGATTCGACAACGTTTCTGACGGCCGGGATCGAGAATACCCTCCCCCGCCCGTCAAAGGATTTTGCAGTTGCAGGAGTGTCCCACTCTTCACGACTGGACGAATGTCGATCGCGGGACGCCCCATACAATAGTGTCCGGGCAGAGGTGGAGTCGTGGACACCAGATGAGTTGATGAAGGGACCCAAGGCCGACGCTACCCCGCGGAACTTCGTAGAAGTGGTCTTGGGGGGGGGGGGGGGGAAATCGTTCTCGGCTTTGTACGACCCGGGCGCTCAGGTCTTATTCGTAGGCCCGTCCGTCAACAGGTCCTACCAGGAGCGACTAGCTCCCTGCAAAGCCTCACTAAAAGGTGCCGTGGGTGGCACTCGATCGACGGTCCTTGGATTGTTTAAAATGACCATGGAGATAGATGGCCATGCTCGCATTCTCATTATGGATGCGGTAGAGAACACATCCTACGATATGGTGTTGGGCATGGATTGGATGAAGGTCTGGCAGTCCGATTCTAAGAACGCGGAACGCCAATGCCGAGTTCTGGGCGGTAGATACCGAGATTTTGCGAACAAACCTCGTGAGAAATCCGGAGACTGGATTTACGCAGAGTGTGCTGGTCTGGTACTGATTGAAGAGGAAGAGGAGAGTAAACTTGAAAAGATGGTGCGAGACATGGCCGTTGTGGGTAAGAGTAATGGATTAACCAATCTCACCCAACACACTATCTGGCTGACAGACGAGGTCCCAATACGACATCGTCCACGCCAGCTGTCTCCCAAGATGTTGGAAATCACCCGCGAAGAAGTGGAGAAGATGACGGAAGCTGGAGTTATTGAACCGTCGCGAAGCCCGTTCAAAAGCGCTCCAGTGCTGATTAAGAAAAGCGATGGAACCTACAGATTCTGTATAGACTACAGGGATCTGAATGAGAAGACAGTGAAGGATGCGTACCCTCTACTCAACATGGACACCATCCTGGACGAGTTGAGGAACGCGGAGTACATCAGCAAGATCGATCTGGAGTCGGCGTATCATCAGATACCGATGGAGGGACGGAGCAAAGAGTACACGGCGTTCTCCGTTCCAGGGATGGGGGCCTGGCATTGGTTGCGCATGCCCTCCGGACTTTGCGACACACCGGCCACGTTCGAGCGGCTCGTTGACCGTTTGATAAGTCCAGAGCTGGAGCCGTACGTCTTCTGCTACCTTGACGACATAACCATCGCTACAGAGACGTACGGGGACCACGTGAAGTATCTGGAGTTGGTACTATGGCGTCTGCGCGAGGCAGGGCTCATGGTGAATCCCGACAAATGTCAGATCTGATGCACTCAGGTGAACTACTTGGGATTCATTTTGGACGCTGAAGGCCTCCACCCGGACCCTGAGAAGATACGGCCGGTGCGAGAGTTTCTTCCACCCGCCAATCTACGTCAGCCTCGCTCATTCCTCGGGATGGCCGGCTGGTACTCGAGGTTCATCAAGGACGACAAAGAACTCAAAGTGCCACTTCTGAAATTGTTGCGCTAGGACACAAAGTGGTACTGGGGTGAAGAGCAGCACGAAGCGTTCGAGAGGCTCAAGGAAGCGTTAGTGACGGCTCCCGTCCTCGCTAGACCGGATTCCTCTAAGAGATTTACAATCCAGTGTGATGCGAGCGGAACGGCGTTGGGAGCCGTACTCACGCAGGAAGGGGAAGATGGAGAGCATCCCATCGTATACATCAGCCGTAGCCTGATACCCGCTGAACGGAACCACACCGCGACGGAGCGCGCGTGCCTCGCGGTGGTGTGGTCCATTAAGGAACTACGTCCTCACGTGGAGGGCTACCAGTTCACGGTGATCACGGACCACAGTGCTTTCAAGTGGCTACGAACGCTGAAAGAACCGACGAACCAGCTCGCTCGGTGGGCACTAGAGCTCCAACAATGGGACTCCGAATCGCTCCACCGTACGACAAAGATGCACAGAGTGCCGAACGCATTGCCCCGCATGGATGAGCCGGCTGACTCGGCTATCTATGCGGTGGAGGAGGAGATAGCCGCGGTGAGCTCACGAGAACCAGACGAGCTGGATCTCAAGTGCTCCGCGGCAGACGTGTCTAAGAACGAAGAATATCAGGAGTTGATCCGCAGAGTGCAGGAGAACCCGCAGAAGTACAAGGACTGGAAGATTGAGGACGGACACTTGTATTGTCACCATCATGACCCGCTGCTCGATACGGTCATCCCCCTCTCGAAAACGCGGCCGAGACTTGGCGACTAGTGGTCCCCGTCGGAAGGCGTCAAGAAGCCCTGGAGCGGGCCCATTGCCTCGCTTCCGCCGGTCACATGAGTTCGGAGGAAACCTATGACCGCCTAACGAAGGACCTACACTGGTCTGGCATGTATCGGGACGCAGCGACGTTTGTGAGAGAATATCAGCTGTGTCAACAGTACAAAGTATCCCAGACTGGTCCGTTGGACCTAATGGGTGATCGGGTCGTGGAGCGGCCGTGGGCCGTGGTAGCCGCCGATCTCATGGCGTTTCCCCCAAGTCGGGAAGGAAACAAGTACCTGTTAGTACTACAGAATTTGTTCACTCGGTGGGTCGAGGTGAAACCTTTCCGACGGGCGGAAGGCAAGGCCGTGGCCGCCGCAGTGGAAGGGTTAATATTGTTCCGTTGGGAAACCCCCGCCTACTCCCTCACGGATAACGGCCGGGAGTTCGACAACAAGACGGTGGATGCCATGCTGGAGGAGCACGGGGTGCGTCGAATCAAGACCCCCCCCCCCGTAGCACCCGCAGGCAAACCCCGTCGAACGCAGTAACCGTACACTCGAAACGATGATCTCGCAGTTCGTGAAAAATGATCATCGCGACTGGGATGTACACGTCCATGAGTTTCGGCAAGCCATGAATACGGCGGTGCAAGCTAGCACCAAGGTATCACCAGCGTTCTTAAACTTTGGACGACATCCCACGCCGGTAAAAAGTCTACGGAGGGAACTGGAAGGTACCCGGTTAATCGAAAAGATGGGCGTCGCGGACTGGGCCGATCGTATGAAACGGTTGGGTGCGTGGCGGGAGCTAGTGATCCGCCACGTGACAGAGAGTCGAGAGAAACAAGCCAGAACGACAAAGGTCGTCTGAACGTAGTGTTTCGGGTGGGGAATACGGTAGGCCGGAGAACACACTTCCTCTTTAAGGCGGCGGATCGTTTCAATGACAACTTGGCACCCAAATACGAATTGATTTCGAAATTGATTTTTGATTGATTTTGGAACGATTGTTGCACATTTGATCGACTTAGTCAACGAGGAGAAGAAAATGCTGGCGCTGCCACCTGACCGCCACGACTGTCCTGATATCTTTACGGAAGGACCGGTTGATTACGTGGCCGGGTCGAGCGGTCACCCGACCGCCATGATCTCTCCGGTCCTGTCCAGCTCCAGATGGAGCAGGAGATCATCTGGCGGAGCGGCATAGAGCTGCGGCGGACCGCCGAACGTCGGCGATCGGTGACCCCGAAGGGCGCCATCGAGGGAGTCATTTCCGACGCGACGCCGCCCCCGTCGGTGGCGGCCAGCCAGGGAGCGATTCCCAAGGTGCCGACCTTCCGGGGACCCCGACGCCACGGGGATCCAGTCGACCTAGAACGGGTGGACGAGAACGGCGACGACTGGCCACCGACTCCCCCGAGGCCCCCGGAGGAGGCCCGGGCTTGGATGCCTACCAGGGCCCTTCAAGAACGTTCTCCTCCTCAGTGACAAGAGGTGGTAGCGGAACCAGAGCCGTGCATCCTGGAAGGCCCCCGAGACCTCCCGCAACTGGTGTCAAACCAAATCCGGGACAAGCTCGAGCTCCGGTCCCGATACCAGAGCCTCGATGCCTGGGAGGGATGGGCGGAGTGCATGGCTCGCCGGGCGAGGACGACCCGGCTCCTGTGACCAGACGAGGACGTCCGTTATCCGCAGCCGACGCCAGCCCATGAGAGACGACGGGACGAGCACTTCTCGGAACGTTGGTCTCCCACCGTGCTGTATCGCCTTCAGGCAGGACGGGCACAGAAAAGAGCGGCGGAGGAGCGGGAGCTTGAGAAGCATCGCGAACGAGAGCAGAGGAGGGAACGTGAGTGGCGACAGGAGATAGACCGGCGGGAGCATGACCAGCGACGAGCAAGAGGGCGGCAGCGGACGGCGGAGTGGCAGGCGACTCTTTGGGGGCGTCGACCACGCTCTTCCACGCCAGCCCCGAGCCAACCCAATCCCCAGGCCTCCGAAGACTCCACCGAGCCCCAGCGGGAAGAGTGGCCCCTGGTGCGGCACGACGAGGGGTCGAGGCGCAAGCGCTACAACCCTCGTCGTCACATCAGGGCCGACGACCATCCGGACCACCCGGACCACACTGGAGCACGAACGCGGTCCTTCTCCCCGCCCCCCGGCCCAAGTAACCTGGTCCAAGACGGGGATGAGGCCGCCACCCCTCACAGAGACGTCCCGCAATCTTTGGGGGAGCCCGTGGTCGACGAACGTCAAAGTGGTTCCACAGACCGCTCATCGACGCGTTCGAAATCGATGGCTGGGTCCGCCCCAATGTCTGGAGATCGAGAGGAGGCAAAGGAGCAGGAGATGCGCGGGAAGAAGATGAAGAACCCCATGTAAGGGGGGCCTCCTTCGGGTGGACCACGTTGGTGCCGCGGCATCGGAACGACCCACCAATCCGCTGCTGTTCCAACTGCTGGGGTCCGAGTCACAATGCTCGCATGTGTACCCGGGAGGAGGACCGGAACCACTGCTGGAACTGCGGTCGCAGAGGAGTGCAGGTGTCGACCTGCTCGCGGTGCGCCGAGGCCTACTGGTCCTGGTCGGGGTGGAACTCGACGGCAACGCCAGGCGACGCTAGACCGGCGTTGGAGCCGGTGCTCAGGGTTGAAGGTCCCTTCCCCTGCCCACCGGCCACATCGACGGTCGCTGCGACCACCTCCGGCGGACCATCGGCCGGCTCGACTTGCCCCCGCCAACCTCCAAGCCGGCCGACCGCGCACCTCGACCCAGCACCAGCAGCCGGGGCACCCTCATCAGCGATCGCCCCCGCAGAACTCAGCCGTTCCATCGACGTCCCGGACTTGGGGGCCATCATGGCGCGCATAACCCCAGTCGACCTCGAGAGCTTCGGCTCTCTAGTGACTGTGGCCAATGCGATGTCGGAGGACCTCCGGCCTCCCATGTTCCGGGCATTCTTTGAGAATCTTCGGCAACGTGGATAGGTGAAGAGAGTCATCGAGTTGGAACTCCTCCACCAGGTAAGATGGGAACTTTGTCTTGAACCCTTGAGAATGTCCCCCTCGCATCCGCTCCCATCCTTCCCCCTGTCTCTCTATTTTCGACTAAAATTAGTAGTGAGGCTAGTTGTGGTAGTCCCCAGGGAGGGGTCGGGATGGATTGTAGTTGTGGGTTTTCATTTTTCAATTCCGGTTCAGTTGCAGTTGTTATCTTCGGGTTTCTTTTTTGGTTCCAAATACTGCTTCTGAGACGTAGTAATGTGGATTATGGAAAACTGATCATTGGCCCGAGGTAGAGGCGAGGGATGTTCGAGGAATCAGGCGCCCTTTCCCCCTATGCTCTCCGGTCGATTACCCGGAGGGGATGAGGGAGGGGTGATGCGACGTGAGGACGTCGCAGCCGTACTCACGACCGTTTCCTCGCCTCCGCCCGGGTATTTTCGAGCGAAAGTCTAATCTCGCTCGTAACTTGTCTTCTGTTGAGGTACCCGGGCGGAGATGAGTTGCCAGCGAGGAAAGGCTCGCCTGAGCAAGTAAGCGGAGCAAGCCAAGCAGCCGCGGAGCAGCAGCAGCAGAATAGCCGAGCGTAGTGCGCGCGAGAGGCGTTGGGGGCAGCACCTCCTGGGCGCGTTTTGGGTGGGCACGAGGGGGAATTTGCCGCGAGAGACGCCGCGGAGCGGCACTTGTGGATTGTCGCCGGACATGACAAGGTATCTTTGAGCGCACCCGAGCTTTTTGAAGTATCGTGTGAGAATTTGGAGCAGTTGAGCGGAATCACAAGGACGTGGGAATTACGGATACAATCCTCGACGTTTTGCTGCGAAAGATGTCCTCCGAAGAGAGCTTAGACGGTGAGTGCGGCTACTATGATTGATCCCGGTTCCGATCCTCCCTAGCTCCCTCGCGCTTGAGAATCGTTCGCCGCGGATCCTTCTCGGGAGTGCCGTACCCGGGGCCTCGGGTGTGCCCCACGCGCGTATCCTCGTCGGGAGTGCCAAGCCCGGGCAAATCGCCCTTGCCCACGCGCGTCACGCCGTTGCCCCTTGTAAAGCTACGCGAAGAGCTGAGAGAGCTGCTCGGGCAGCCAGATAGGCAATAAGGTGACCCTCGCCTCTCAGCGCTGGTGCCTCCTCGGGGGCCTGCCCCTGAGAGCTATACAGGGCTCCTCATATCGCCCCTGGCCGTTGCAGGGCATAGCTCGGCCCGCCAGGGCACCTCACGTCGTCTCCGCGACCGCGTGCGCATTCAGGCCATCTTGGCCACGAGGCCGGCCGGTGGCGGCCATTTTCGCGCCGAGCACGAGGAGCGTTGCGGGCGGAAGTCTCCCAGCGGAACGCGCGCCGATGGGGAGTCACGTGACGCGGAGTATTAGGGCGCGCTCATGGATGTCGTCTCACGTGGCGTAGTTGTCGTGTCGTGTGAATTAGGGTGCGTGTATAGTAGGTGCCTCGAGGGTGTTACGCTGCGTTTAGCAGTTTAAGCAGTTAGTTCAAGTGTCGTGCCGTGGGGGTTAGCAGAGGTAGCTCGTAGGGTGCGTACGTACAGGTGGTGCTCGCGTGTGGGAGAATGGTTGTAAATAGCGTATATATGGATAGTGTGAGGGTAGGGAAACGCAGTAGATGGACAATTAGAGCAGATTTGAGTCAGTGTAAATAGGTGGCATGCTCGCCACGGAATGAGGTGTAGTTGAATGAGGTAGTTTGTGGATGAATGGGCCCATAGCTGAAGGAAATAGATACTGGACCTATCATCGCCCACCAGATCCACCCCTCCCCCTTATTTACAGGTGAGCTCTGTACCCGGACGTAAGTAGCTGCTCCGCCCTTTGGGCGCGGGGACTTGGGCCCAATCCCGATCCGGCCAATATAAATGAGTTATGACCCTTTTGAGGTGACGTGACCTCGAAATTCTCCGTCACACGCGAACTTTCTCGCGGGCTATAATCGATTAAAATCTTCATATATCGCTTACATTAATTAATCAATTAATTTTTTTGTGATAATAATAACACTGTTGTAATTATGATAGATGGTAATCCCATGAATAATCTCAGTCTATAAAAGTATGAAACTTGAACAGATGATTTGTTAGAAGCATTTGATCAATAAGTTGTAGAGAAAGTTATTATCAACATATAATATGAGATTTTATATCCCAACCAAAAAGCCCCCCAAAATAATTTCATTTTTCATGAGCAATATTATTATAATTATCACAATATCTGTAGTGATAGTCATTAAATGATTGTGACTATTCATAACATTGGTTGGGTGAAAATCAAAGCTAGCTCGAGTCAAAAGTTGAGTTGAGCAATGCTTGACTGTACCCAATCGGCAATTCTGCCCTTTCGCATCTTGGAATTTTTCTATACAAGATTTCATGTGAGCTATGAAGATGTGTGTGTGCGAGCGCGATAGATTTGTCTCGAGACACGAGCGTTTATGAGATAATCAGTATTTACGCTTGATGAGAGAAGCTGCAGCAGGCTAAAGCAATGATGATGCTCAGCATAGCACTCCCTGCGGCGCCGCTCTGTCTGCTGGTCGACGTGATGACTGGGCGATGCGATACCAGCTGGCTGTTGTGGTATCGAAATCTCTCGTCCGGGTCGGGTATGCCGGTGTTGGTGGATGTTCGGGCAAGCGGGCGGGCAAGCTGATATAGTCCTCCTGGATGGACCAGCGACGTTGGATGGGCTGCGTCGTTTTTGTTACACCTCTCGTTCAGTCTCGACCTCTTTTTATTTTTCACAAGAACTTCTTGCAAAAATTCCTCAAAATCGCGAGAAATTGAAAAAAGCTTTTTTTTCGAAAAAATTTTTTGGAAAACTCGCGGGAAATCACCCCACACCTAGCACCAAAAAGGAAGATGTCACGTGGACAGGGGGTCCTGATTCTCAAGAAAAACATGAGTAGATGAATGGAAAGTGACTCTAATGTGATTATTAGAGAGTCAAGAGAGAGTGATGTTAATTAAAAGATTGGTCAGAGCGGTCTGTCTCTGACGCGAGTCCTCGTCGATGACAATGGCTCGCGGCGCGGCCAGAAGAGCAGTGGGGATGAGCGGAGCTCCATCAAAAACGCTGACGGAGCACCCGCGACGACTGACAAACCACCCGCGAGGGTTGCGCGGCTCGCGTAGTCGTCGCGGCTGCAACGTCATGGCACGGGGGAGAGGTGTGCGCGAGAGTGCATCGCAACTCTTTCACGTGACACTCTGAAGGGAAATTATCTTTTGATTCAAACTCCAGGCGCACATCTACTGCCCCACCCTTGATTGTCTCGTTCTGTTTGGAGCAATCGATAACGATAAGTGGCATATGAGATATGAACTCTGATTCCTTGAGAATGGGCTCGGGACATTTCCCATAGTAGCTCTTTTGGAAATTTGCATACATGTCGTACAATAATGCATATTGCTGTTTTGCAATATCGAGTTTAAGATTCCCATATGGATAGCATTGAGAATTGAGATGGAGCTTGAGATAAGTGATGTTGCAATGATCAAATCTGCTAGCATTCCTGAAATTCTTCCTTTTTCTATTAGTTTAAAAGCCTAAAATGACATAGCCTGGCTATTCAAGCTGACTCGATGTTTTGACAGCCCAGATATGTCTGTTGGAGCTAGGAAGTTCTGGGAATCCATATGACTCCCACGATCGGGAACTCTGGCCCAGAGGATGATCCTCCTCAATTTTTCTCAAAATTGCCACTTTTTCTTTGTCAGATGCCACGACATATGGCATGAGCCATTCAATCTTGGTTACTGTGACTTTGAACTCTCCATTCGGTTCTGTGGCAGCCCCACGTGTTTGAACGATTGCATTCATATGAGTTCTGGATCGGATTAATATGATATCATGTCTGGCTCCAATCATCTTTCTACGAAAATCTTCAGCAAAACCGAGAATCATACTGAGAGGTATTTTAACATCGAAATAGCCGTCATTGTCCTCAATATTTTTTTATTCATTCATATTCAACCAACCAGCGTTTTCAACCATTTGAATCTGACTGAAATTTATAGATATCCAGTTTTTCATCGTTGTTAGAAGACCTCTATTCCTACTTCTATCAATTCCTATCACATTCAATTCGTAACGTACATCCTCGGAATGATGGCAAATAGCATTGTTAACTAAAGTTGTATTTGTCACTTTTTCTTCATCAGTTTTGGTTAGTCTTCCATAGATATGTAGTGACCTCTCTGATGGTAGAACACACAGATCTCGATTTTGAATAGATATACGAATTTCATCGTTATTATTCATTGATGGTGTACATGAAGCATGGACGTGCTATTCATAATGAGCAATAGATTCGCCGAACACTATTGGTGTCTGGATATCCAGGGTCCCCTCCATTTTGACGTTGAAAGCACAAAATCATGCACGTAATACTTAACCACGCAATTTTCCACCGCAAGAAATAGGTGTTAAGCCAAGATTCTTGAGAATCCGTAAGCTCCGACGTGTTAGCGGTTTGGCACCACGACCTACTGCCGATGTAATTACCTTCACTGGACGTTCTCGTGTTATAGTTGCGAGAATCCTTGTTCCACTGACTTGTTTGAGACATGGCCGACTTATATAGCCTCTGAAATCGAGAGCGATCCCCATTCTTCTTTCTCTAGTTCACACAGTAACCGTGCAGTCTTACAGGGATTGTCTCTCCTGGAAAATTCACCAAATCTCCATCCTTATCAACGATACGAATTTGAAGTTGATCGAGATCATTTGACGTCATTGGGAGATAGATTATAGTGGATGGTACTTCATTAACCTTGTATCTCGGTGCAACTGAAGGAAAGAACTCATGGATTGTGCGTGATGGTTTATCGTTCATATAGGCTCCGGTAGTGAGGTTACATTCTACTCTCAGAATACTATGTTTGAGGATCCTCACTGGAAAATCTGATTCGTGAGTTATATTTGTTTCGAGAATCCGTTTCGCGAATCCAAGAAGTCGACCTATCGAGTCTAAACGAGTAAAATCGATAGATTCACTACAATTGATGACGCTGCGGAGGGTATTATTATTTGGTCTAAGATTAAACCAAATCCCTTTGGGTTTCAAGTGCTCAGAAAGATATTCTTCGACATTATCAATCTCATAGCTTCCAGCCGGTGAAGTAATGATCTTGCCTCCGACGTAGAGTTTGTTACACCCATTATCAATGTTGTGTATTGAGTTGGTGGTTACTGACGATACTAAACCCATAACATAACCTTTTTTTGAGTAACAGTTCAATCGCCGGATTATATGGATCTGGCTCCAGGTGAAAGGAGTTTCCTGAAATAGACAGCGCGAATGTGCGAGCCATAATGACTTGAATCTTCTACGTGTACTATTGCCGCATCTCTCATATAGTCTCGAAATCATGGTATTTTGCCAGAAATTCCAAACAGAGATGTCTGCAGTTAAATGTGATGAAAGCTCGATATCGTTCATTACTGTAAAATATTCTCACAGGTCCAAGATATCACATGAGTTCCATGAGGAGCTGTAAACTGCCGAAACTGTCAAAGTAGAGCACTTTATTTTCATACTTTTTATAAGCTACCCAACGCATGCCGGTCCCATCTTCATCGTCTAAATTAACAATGGCAGTCTCATTCCCTAGTGGGAATGATTTATTCAATCCCATTTATTTCCATCCAAAATGAATGGGATCGGATAGGATTATCTGTCCCTCAAAAATGATCACTTTTGGTGTCTTTGATTGGATGAGATTCAATTTTTTCAATAGGATTAAATGGATCTTCACGAAATTCTCATGAAAGAGTTTCAATGGGCGTGAATGCATTCTCGCAATTTAATGGGAATTAATAGATGTTCTCAAAATTCTAATCGAACACTTTGGAAATTCAATGGGATTCAATCTTTGAATGGGATTGAATCTTGATTCACATATTTTCATCGTTATTATTCCAATAGGATTCAATAGGCTATGGAGATTTGATAGCAATAAATGGACGATTGCGAAAATCTGATACAGAAAATATTTATGGTTGAATAGGATTGAATCGGAATTTGCATATTTCATGTTCAGGGGCTTGTGACATGGCCAGGATTCGTTCTGCAGGTGCGGTGGATGTCAATAAGTGGTTCGGATATTCTCATCAGATACCGTAGGGTAGTGGCAAGAATCTATTAATTCCTATAACTGAATAACATATGCCGAATTTATGGGAACAAATAGGTATAAGTAGGAATCGCCAATATACGGTATCTGATAAGAATATCCGAATCACTTATTGACATCCGACGCACCTGGAGAACGAATTTTTGCCATGTCTTAAGACTCTGAACATGAAATGCGCAAGTTCCGATTCAATCCTATTCAATTATAAATATTTTCTACATCAGATTTTCGCGATCGTCCATTTATTGCCATCAAATCTCCATAATCCATTGAATCCTATTAAAATTATGACGATAAAAATATGTGAATCAAGATTCAATC
>JAPYYZ010003060.1:0-15991 GCA_030522705.1 Eretmocerus eremicus | reverse complement strand
CCTCTCGGGGCAGCGCGCGCCGCGAGATGGGGAATCGAATGGTCGCAGTAAATTCCCGGGGGAGAAAATGAGCTTGCGGCTTGGCTTTGGAAGTTTGGCAAAACGTATACGTGCGGTTATGAAGCCCATCAATTGTTGAGGCCGGGGCAATTCTAAAGTGGAGCGGACCGGCCGGCCGCGGCGATATGGAAGAAGAAGGAGGTCCGGGGCGCGCGGCCTGAGAGCCGTACACGTAGTCGGACCTAAGTCCACTTGATACAGTTGCGCGGGTGGCCGGCGGCTCCCGCTCTTTGATTCGTCGAGAGCCCGGCCAGCTCGTCTTTGTTTCGCTCGGGCCGCGAAGAGGGATGCGGCGGCCGGGAGAGCTTAGCTCGCTCTCTCGCTCTCTCTCTCTCTCCCTCTCTTTCTCGCGCTGCAAGAGGCAGAGAGCAACGAGTGGCTGCGGGCGTCTTTTCTGCTTGCCGAGCGCGCCTCGTATATATTGCCAGTCGCGAGCCGGCTGCACTCTGTCTCCGGCAGCGCGCGCAAAGTCATACAGCCGCCGCGCTCGCAAGCTCTCTCTCCGCGCGCCAATTCCGATCACGTCCGCAATACAAGCGGCCCTCTCGGCCCTTTGCGCCTCCGTACCCCGACGCTGGCGTTTGCCGGCGGCGCGGCGCGCGCCCCTCCTCTTTTTCCGAATCAAAAGCGCGAGCGAGAGCTTTTCCCCGGCGGTTTTTCAATCGAGTTATTTGGCCCCCACAACAGTTACGCCGCTGGGGATGCTGACGGACAGCTGCGCCCGAGCGAGCGCAGAGAATTTTTAGAGCTCTTGGTTTCGCTAGTAGTTGGGACGGTATGGGTAGAGTTGCGCGAGCTCGTCGGGACTGGGCGCGCGATGTCGATCGCTAGCGGCTCGCCGTCGACGCGTGCGATTGGAAAAATGAATAGCGCCCTCCGCAGGGGAATCAAAAGTCACACGGGATCACGGTAGCGATACGAAGAAGAGTCAATCTAGGGAGTAGAAGCGATTGGTTGTATCTTTTTTGACAACTCGATACGACCAGAATTGCGATGCTGACTGGATCCGTTGGAAAATATTTCGTTGGATAGATAATATGTTTCAAATAGCCAATCATGACGTGATTAAAAATTGAAATTACTCACGAATGCTTGAGTAAATAGTGAACTCGAGGTTTTTTTTTAAATAATCGAGCCTGCGCTCCTTCACGATCAGTTTGAAATCCGAACTAATAATAGTTTTAACTGATAATGAACAATTGACATCCAATATCTCAGTCCATTTTCTCTTGGGAGAAAACATCCGAAGGCAAGTGAGGTTCGCCGAGACTGAGGTAACGTGAGTAAATCGGTAATATAAGGACGCCTGCGAACTATAGTGAAATAAGTACATTTCGAGTTCAATTTTCCATTGGTTTTTTTATCAGCTGAGAGATCGAAAGTTGGTTCTATCGAGAGAATTCTTTGAATAACGTTCAGGTAAACGATAAATTCGTCTGATGGCGAAGGAATTTTTCCGATAAATTGTCCTAGGATTCAGCAGTTTTCAAAGACTCAACTCGATTTTTCAAAAGTCAAAAGTGGACTTATTTCACTATAGCTAGCAGCCGTCCATGTGACTGCATGTACCCGCATCCATTTGAGTAGCTTTAGGGTTCACGTAAATTCAATGTGGAGCGTAATTCATTGAAATGTCGGTTGAGGAAACTTAAATAAATCAAGGTTTTATAAGCTGAACGATCCTTTAAGATATTCGCTTCGCATTCGTATGAGTAAACCCGCATGTTCTGAAAATTATTCACGGTGCGCATCGATTAATTAGATTTCTACACCGGAATTGAGAGGACCCCAAAAATGTTTCATGTCCAATTAAATTCATCAGAATGTAGATTTGAATATCGCTTCGACTACAAATCACGAAAATGAGGGTATATTGACATATGAAACTTCACAAGAGAAGGAATTTGAACAGTATCAAAAGCTAACTCTGTGTGCAGGAGTGGTTGAATAGCGCGGAAATGATTAGTGTCAGGAATATACTCTCCCTACATGCATTGTAGAGAACTTGCTCCGAAATAGGTCGACAACAATGAAACCAGAATTCAGAAGTTTGTTATGAGGGGAAGCTTTGGGGGGAGGGATTAGCTATCTTGGCTAAATGGTTCAAATAACCCGAAATTCTCTCTCGTTGCAGGCTCAGTGTTCAACGCGGCGTACTCGGCTATTCCAACAATTTCAAGTGCGCCGCTCATCCGCCGAGTCATTCATAAAGTCGTTCAACACTGAAAGTGAAAGATGATATGCACTCACCCGAGAACAGCTCCAGGTATTTTTCGACGCCGTAGTTGCCGGGGAAACGGTAGTTCGGATCCTTGAGAGCGTCGTCGCTGTGCACCTTCACCCGCTTTATCATGAAACTGATATTGTCGGCTCGTCCGTCTTGATTAAAGTCTGGAAAAAAATTGGACACCGGGCGTTTTAGACTGGGAGCGATGTGATTCCCATCCTATTCACCAAACTTATTCCTTGGATCAATACGTCCCGGCGTAAATATTGTCTCTCAGATAGCTCCAATCGTCCAAATATGAATATGATTAGGAGTCGAGTTTCAAAAGAAGCAGCTTGCGGAGCTTTATCAACTTTTGAAGGCTCAGCAGGAATCGAGTATATTTCGAAGGGATCAAGTGCTGGAGTTTGAAGAGCCTTACTTCACTCAGGGAGTATATTCCTTCGATTTACAAGAGCAGAGAAGTTCGACTCGCTCATGAAGTCCATACCTCAACTTTCCAACACTCGCCTGAGCCCTTTGTCTTCGCCCGTTCTCCCATCGACCCTCGCGAAATTCCATCGTCCGTCCGCACACTCCAAGGCTCGTAAAGTTGCTCGAAGGCCCAGGCGCTCCTCGTCGAAAACAGCCCTCGAGTCAGATCGACAAATAGACGCGGACTGACAAATGGGCGGGCCACGGGGGGATAGGCTCCGAAGCTAGCGTGGCAGTATTGGAAAATCGAAACCAGCAGCGAGTTAAGAGATAAACTCGTTAGTCGTCGTCGCGCGCAATCCGCCGGCCAATTGCCAACGCACTCGCTCCCGCAGAGATGCTCGCGCTGCTGGACGCGACAGAGGAAAACTTGCAGCCCACTAATTGCCTCGCTCGATTTTTCTCCGTCTCCGGGCAGTTTCTCCCCGCGCGACGGATTCCGTTCTATCTCCTCCACTCGATACCCGTTTTCATCTCTCTCTCACTCCTCGCATTTCTCGCTCGCTACTTTTTCGCTCAACTTCCTCTTTTTCAATTTCGCTATTTGGTCCATTATACGGTGGCAGCGCGCCGTGCTTTCTTCTCGAGACTCGCTCGATTCTATCGCAAGCTCGGCAAGCTGCGCTGCTCGCGGCGATCGAGCGATCTAAAGCGCGCGCTCGGGCGATTTCCTCCGCGAAACGTGCCGTTTTAGAGTTTCCAAAGCGAGCTCGAGTCGTGTATCACGGGCGTCGAGAGCAGAAATGAGCACGTGTATCTTGAGGCGGTGGCAAACAACGAGAGCGCTCGTGACTGATGCCGCTTTGCGGTGAGTCGGACGAGCCCCCGTGCCTTATTTACGAAACAGCGTGATATTTCCAAATTTGTACTTGATCACGATTGTATCTACTCGGTTCGTTTGCTGATTTACGCATTGATTTATCCGTCATTATCTCCATCAATGCGATAAACACACTTACATTTAATCATGTCAATAGCACTTGGACAAAATTGATTAGACGAAATTGAACAAGGCCGATTTTTGAAATGGAACATAATAGGCCTTGAGCTTGTATGATATATTCAAACCGTTGGAATTATCGCACCGAAATGCCCGCACAATAAAAAGCGCACAGGGATGGAGGAAGGTTGTCCTCAAATGTGAAATTGAGGTTCTCAAAAAGTACTTCGATTCCGATCATTCAAATCAAGTCGTTATCGCCAGACTTTATATCCTTTTCAGGCTTTTCGCTGAGCTTGCGAGCTGTGCGAGAACGCGATAGAGCAGTCACAAAACGACGATGCTAAATTGTGAGCGTAGCGATAGACACGAGGCGCTGATCCGAGACCCTCCCACGTCGTAAATTCCAGTCGTCATGAACATCGACATCCCTAAATCCGACCGAACCACCCCGCGCGAGATCCCACAGCTTATGTAGATGCAGTGGCACGGGAACACCCCTTATTTTTAACAAGTACCAACTACATTCTGTCCCAATTTAAATACGTGCCTTTTACGCATGTCCTATAGATATCGAACGTTTTATTTCATTTTAGGGTTTAAAAAAATGCGTGGACCATGATAATCTTGTGCAGAATTTACGTGCAGCCTCTCAGCAATTATTGTGACCAGTCAATTAGCAAATTATCAATCTAGTCTAGTTGTTTATCTTGATTGAGCTCTTCAAGATTATGTAGACATGTTTCAGACATTATACAAAGCGAGAGAGAGAGAGAGAATAAAAATGTTTGAAAAGATTCATATTAAGCTTGCAATCGCGGACAAACATGCATTATACTACCATATTAGTTTGTAACCAAAATTGGAGAAAATCAGCGAAAAGTCACGACGTGAATCGACAAAAGTACTTGCTGAGTCATTTGCCCAATCTCTCACAAGCTGCAGTTTCAATTTTCACTTTTAATAGAAGTCGTGCTAACAAAGAGCGGCACAATAAATACAGTTTATTGTAGATTGAAAATATAAGCAAGAGAAGGTAGCATTTGAAATTCGAGCGCGATTGATTTTCGAGAGATCCAAGTTCTATTATCCAGAGGAAAGAAAACTTGGTCTTGACAAACTCTTCCAACATCCAGATTGAGGACTGATTTTTCGATTACTTTTTACTGATGAGGTGCAGCCGTGCGTTTGCTCGTCTGCAACAGCACGACAACGTCTCTGTACAAATTTACTGCAAGACCGCGGAGGAGGGCAAATTCTCTTGTTGGCTCTTCCTTCACGGACTAGCACGTGAACTTAGTTCGTAAAGTCAATTTCTTGTTTCTCTCCATCAGAGTTGGAGTTTCAGACAAGAAGAATACAGGACACGGAAATTTTTTGTCCTCGCGTACGCTCTTGCCAGCCATTGTTTATGACGCATTTGCTAACTCAGCAAATCGCTCAAAGTGAAAGAACTGACATCGTTATAACTCCTCAAACAGAATAACACTGGATCCGCGTAGGATCCAAAGTTTGAACGTCATTTCATAGTTTCCGAAAAGTTATCGCAGCTCACGAGCCAACAGATTTTTCTGCAAACTTTTCCCACGGACCGTTTGTACATGTCCTCGAGGGATTCGTGCGAGTCATGCTTGACACGCGTTTTCTGAAAAGCACTATTCGCTCATTTCTGCTTCAAGGATGAGCGATGTAAAGGTTGGAAAGGAGTAAGAGAATCTTGAATAATCGCGGTCACTGCTGATTCTTCTGAAACACTGAATTAGCAATAAAATATAGAATTATGAAAGAAGTGGACGTGAATGATATTTTGCACGAACCGTGGATTCGACAATAAATATCGCGATTGTTGGGAAAATTTCATCGGCTTCCTTTCTGCTACTTGGTGCATCGTTCCGCGAGTCTGCTTTTTCCACACCGCAGCGATATATTTCGCCCCGAGCATCCTGCAGCAAGCGCAGCGTAAATTTCAGCTCGATTTACGCGATCCGCGTTAGTGCAATTCTCTCGGCAGCGGAGAACACGCTCCATATCTGAATCAGAGCAACGGTGAAGCACACAGACAACTAGAGGAAAGGTACGGAGTCACGAAAAATCATTATCTTGCTGTGCGCTTCCATCTAAACTGACCCAATTCGGCTGCTGCATAAAACCTTAAGCCGATTGCCGATAGGCAAAACCGTAAAAAATCGCTTTGTCTATTCTGAACTGCATAGCCTGGATGCCGGTACATCGAAAGTCCGAGAGGCTTAGAGCGAAAATTGGGTGCGAGGGAGAACGAGAAAGTCCTCCATCTGCCCTATTTTGTCTAATTCGGCCTAATAGGATGGATTCAAATGAATTAAGAGTACGTCCATGTCAATTTCAAACATTTGACGAGATCACTCTTTGAAAATCTTTAAGCCTCCTTGTTCCCTTTCAAAATGATCGAATTACTTTGGGATTGACTTGGACCAGAGTCAATATAGTGGGGAAATGGTGAAGATATGCGCCATACAAGGCGTATTACTTTACAAAAATTTTTTCAGGCTCATGGATTCTGTACCTAGACTCTTTTTTTATCTTAAAATATCTGTATTTCTGGTTCCAGAGCATAAAATAGACTCAAATACAAACATTCAACTGTAATCCTGCGATAGAATCTCTGAAAGAGTTATCAAATACAAACATTTTGGAGGGAATAACTTTGATGTTGTATTACAATTATTCTCAGAGCCGTGTATACGCGGAGATATCCATTGTCCAAATCAAATAGTATTCTGAGTTTTCGTTATTCTTACCAATTGTCATTACCTAATAGTACCCCCAAAACAATTATTTTCAATGCAAAGCGGCCTGAAATACACGTTTCAATAGGTTGCTGAGCTTATCTTGAGTAAATCCAGTGGAGAAAATGCGTTCCAGAGTATTTTGTGGCTTTGCAGCGTACTAAAAAAGTTCTAGAACACTCAAAACGCCTAAAAAATTTCTAAGGATTTTTTGGAGTTGGATTATCACGATGAGAATCGAAAGAAACCATTAACATATTTTTCGAAAACACGTGGAACCACATGTAGGACAAATAATTATTTTTGGCCCTTCTAGCTCCTGAGGCAGCTGAAGATGAGAAATCTCTCGAATCATCCTAAGCCACAAGACAGAGTGGTTACGCGTTTCAATATCATTAGCTTTGAATTTTTTGCACAAAGAGTTACACCAAAACTATTCCAGACCAATGAGATCAGCAAACCCAAAAAGTTTGCTTGGTCAAAAATAATCGGCATACCTCGAACTATAGGGAGCTAAGCCGAGCTTCCATCCGAAAATTCGTAATATTCGGCGATGGAATAGCCGAGCTTTAGGAATGCTTTTGTTATAAAATCGAATTCCGATAGCTCATCGTTGCGAAGATAATTTTGATGAAAACGATGCACGAATGCAGCACCCACTCACCCCGTCGGAACAAGCCAGGACTCGTATTCGGAGATAAATTCGCAACCTGTCCGAAACAAGTGTCGCGAGCTATCCCGAAACAGCCCGCCGACAGCTCAGCTCGTTTCCAGCAAGTGCCTACCTCTCTCCCCAAACGCTGCAGTTCGAAGATAGAGGTCGGCTCGTACGCAGGACGAACTTTGCTCGCAAGATTGAAATGGGTCTCCTCGACATGCGTCCGTTGACTTCAACCTCGACTTCGGCGATCTAGCGAGGTACGGTAAAGACGCGACCCACTTTTCGAAGCTATCGAAATAGTTCTACTTTGTTCTCTTCCTCCCGTATCGGGACGTACTGATGGGCTATGACCCCATCATCGCCGGAACAAGGCACAGCGATTGGAAGATCCAAACTCAAACTCGACTAGAAGCTGTATTCGCGGGGCTGAAGTGTGAGCAAGGTTTTGTATTGGACGGAGTTGAAGAGAAAGGACCGATACGACCGATCCCAAACTCAAAGACTGAGAGCTTCGCAGTTTGCTGTGGGAGCTGATTATCTCAGCGGGGACAAGCGAACGAGCTGATTTTGGGACGGGCTCTAGTTTCGAACTGGCAAGCTTCCGGAGTACACTGGTATATCAGCTACGAGCAAGCCCTTTATGGCTCACCGCATGGGAGTTTGAAATAGACCAGGCGAGTTGAATTAATCTACCGGCGCCACGAGTGCCAACAAATCTCTTAATCCGCCGAACCGACTCTTGACCATTCCGGTAAACTACGCTGCCTACTATTCCGCCTCGCCGTTCCTTCCAACGCAGATATCGTTCCGAGCTAGCGATACTCATCTCACCTGAAATACACCACATGCCAAAATTCCGTACCAATCCCTAAGCAACTACCCCCGGAGCGATATTGTGAAAATGCATCCATTCATTCGCTATAAAAGCTGGCCCATTTCAGCCTCGTGATTCGCGAAGCCCAATTGGTTTCGCGCTGTCAGAGTCGGAATCGATTCCGGGAGGAAACTTCATTTACATGGGATGCACTCTCATCCGGCGACAGCGAGCGGCAAAAAGAATTTACTCAACCCTGCGGATGGCGCACTCAGTGTGATCAACTCGGTCGGCTAAAATCCACGTTCATCTCAATTCCCGGGAAATCTCCGCGCGCAACAGAGCTGTCCCCGTCGCCCTTTGTTGGTAAATCCTCCAATTTCAATTTGACGAGGGGCACAGAGAGAGAGAGAGAGAGAAAGAGCTCCGGCTCTGCAGCTCCATTGCGCGCTGGGACTTTTGAGACAATTTCAAATTGCTATAGGAGTATCCAATTTCCCGGAACTCTGTAAATTTTCTCGCGCTCGCAAGGGCGACGTAAAGGGGGAGAGAAAATGTATCATTACCGGTGTATTTGTAGATGGAGTTGACTTTCTGCACGTGCCTCGTCATGACCTCGATGCAGGCCTCCTCCGTGCGGTATCGCGAGAAGAACTGATGATCGGCCTGCAGATACAGCATGCACGTGGTCTTGCGCGGGTCCACCGTCGCCCGCTTGTGCACATGTCTCGCGTGGCGCTCCTGGTACAGCCTGTAAACCAAATCGCAGAGCTGGGCGTGAACGAGGGCACGTTTTCGCGTATCGAAGCACATCTGTACACATCTTTTTGCCCTCGCCCAGCTTCAATTAGCCAATTCCCATTCTCGCGCTTCCTTTCCTTTTTCAAGGGGAAGAACGAGTGTGTGAATGGATTGAGGGTAGAGAGGGTGGGAGGGTTGGTGCTTCGGTTTACAAGCCGAGAAAAATGGCTCTGGCCCGAGGTTCAAGCCCCTTCTGCAATCCAAACTACATTTTATTATGGGTAGGTCGGAGCGGAGGCTGGGTTTCTTTTTACGCGTACAATGTCATTAAGACCTCTGAGACTGCGATTCGAGTTTAATTTGAGCAGCTTGCAATATTTTAAAACGGACTTGAAAAAGGTTGAAACGTCGGAACTGAGGGTTTCCTACTAATTAGATTCTCATCAGGGTAATCCAGCTCTCCGCGATATAAAATGTCATTACGCACTCCGTATAATGGCAGAACCACTCGCGACTGCTCATCCGTGATTATTCTCTTGCTAGGTTAAGGTTCAAATGTCTCTCCTGGTTTCAAATACTCTATCCTTTTTTCTTTGGGATTTTGATACTAGCGACGACAACGATCGGGAATTCTCCCTAAGTAAATATGAGCTTTTGTGAACGAGCCCATGTCGGATTTGCACTTCATGATTCAACATACTCGTTCGAAGCTATGATTAAAGCGACTTCGGAAGGACATATTCTCTAACGTATATTTGGATTTTGAGCTTTATCAAAGATTTACTGGCGTAGGAATGAATTTACAGAATCCGAGGGGAAATATGACATCTTGTTCAATTCATTGATCCGTTGGACTTTGAGTCGGTAGACTTCCGAGTTTGAGAATGAGGGTCAAATACTCTTGCCTCACATTTTTCTAGCATACCGTGGCTCGTTAATTGAAGTTCACATCTCATTTCCAGAGAAACGTTGATTTCCGCTCAACGGAGCGCGTTCCAGGATCAAGAGGTTCACGAGACATTTTTTGCCAGGGAAAACTTTGGTATCCCGAAAATCCTTTGGTAGGTCGTGGAGAGCGCGCTTTCTGTTTGATGAATGTTTGCCGCTAACGCTATTTCTCACGCTCGATTGAGGCTGACTGATTTCTATCAGCCCCGAGTTAGTCGTATGAAAAAACGTTTAATCAATGAAAATACTTCTCAGTATAAACGAGCTCCCTGTTCGGTAAAAATTTTTCAATCGACTGGAATTCATCATCCGGATGAACTGATTCAAAAATTGAATGTTTCCGCACAAAAAGGCATTGGAAAAATCAAGTGCTAGGTAAAAGAGCGACCAGTGAAAGAACTTGGTAAACAGGATAAAACATCTGCTCACAAGGTATTTCGCTTCCGTGCTTATATTTTCTACAAAGTTTAATAGCGCTATGTACACAGAAGACAAAGAGGGAGTCAGTAAAGTTTGCGCGTGTGTATGTGAGTGTGTACAGGCGCGTGTAAATATGTGGTCAATTTAGTAGAAACCGAGGTAGAAACTAGCCGGCTGTGCAATGTCGATTATTATCGTAGGAGACTGTGAAACATGTTGGGTCATAGCCGAGGTCATAGCTATCACACGACATAGCTCGTTGAAGAATACAGAAAACAATAATTCTGGGTAAGCAAAATGTCTTCTTATTGGTCCCAGACTGTCATAAGACCCAAAATATCAGCCTTGTAGCATAACAACGGCGACTATTACAAATTTAGGAAACGTGATTCCCGCAGAATATTTCCAAGAAACGATCTCAGCATATGAGGATGTCAATACTCGATCATGACTTGTAACTCCAGGACAGAGAGGTTTTCATTGAAAGATTTTGAAAATTTCACAATCTGTCCTTCTGCTTCCAGCTGTAGTACGAATTTCACCCATGGGTGTTGATGGCTGTTTGATACCTTGTTTGAATTGCACATGGACTTTTTTCATAATCCATACACATTTTATTTCATTCCATTTTTACCAAAAAAATTAGTGTTCAGACCACCAGGTACAGTCAAATCAAAGATTCGAAATCTGTAGCCAGTGCGTCAGGGGAGACTAATGGATTTTGCTGCGTAGTAAAAATTGTAAGTATCGTGGATCAATATAGTTGTTCAGCCTGACTCGAACATGGTCTCTCAGAAAACCAATGCATTAAATTACAGCAGAATGTCTTTTGGATTTGAAATGCTTGATCTATCATCACTAGAACTTTTGAGACTCTGCGAAAGTTATTAATATCTTTTTGAAAATAAAATTTGGCCAAACTTTCTTCCGCCGCCGTTTATTTCATTAAAATCGTGCAGTTTCAACAGCATTGTTCATGGATACAAGGCGGAACACGAACGAGAGTACACCAGCGAATCACATACCTATCCAGATAATTTGTATTGTTCCGCTGGTGGGAGGAATCATCGTCGGCCTCCGGCTCCTTCGAGTAGAATCCGCCGTGTAATCGAACCTCATTGTCCAGCAAATGTTCGTACAGCGGCTCCGACGTATCGTTCGACGATGCGAGTCTGCAAGGAAAAAGCGATAACGAGCTAGTATAATTTGCTCTAAACAACGGACACGTGATGCTCGGCCGAAGCCATGAAGCCGCACGCGGGTATCGTGACAGGGCGATAACAAAGCTCATCTTCAAAGGCATTCCTCGGATCGATCTACTCTCGCTCGAGTATTTACCGAACCTACAGCGCTCAAACGAGGCTCTTCATCAGAAATTACCAGCACGTGATTTTTGCTCAATGGCCCAATTTCAGGCGCGCTCTCGTTAGCTCGAGAATTTACTCGACGAGGGCGAACATCCGCGACAGAATAGTTTGGCAAATATTTTGTGCCAAGAGCATCAATTTCACCCATCAGATCGAGTCATTCTCATGTCGATCGATACCCAAGCTACACAATACTTTGTATCCAATTGCGCGATTGATTCATTATCGAAGTGGCTCAAGAACGTTTTACGGTGGAACCAGGCTGAGTCGACAAATCAAAAATTCCATGGAACTAACTGCGTATCAGACCATTCATTCAGCACTTTTTTTTTGCAAAAATCTCATTCGTCGAACAAGAATTTTAGTCTAGTGACATTTGATGGATCCACTTTTGATGGCTCAATTTTCATTTTTGGTCCGATTCAGAATATTTGCGGGCATATCTAACCACCATTGATCATAGCTTTCAAATTATTCTTTCAACCATCCGAACAGCAATCATCTCACATTTCTCATGAAAATCTAGAAAGGCCAAATCAGTCTTGAGAACGACTTCGACGTGAGTTATGTACGGATAGTGAGAAGTACAAAGTTTCCCCGAGAAAATGAGCCGGGCTTGAATTACGCTAGCGAACTCTCTCGACTGCGTACCATCCGTCCTCGTCGGAGCCGCAGAAACAAGAGAAGCGCGCACAACAAGTTCGTACAGCCCATCGCTCGATGACAATTTGCTCTGAACCCCTCGTAAGTCAAGTTTTCATTCCGCGAGCTCTCCGGCAACTCGTTCACGCACTGATTACTCGCGCAGATCTCGAGGAAGCCTTTGAGAATCGCAGCTGGGAAAGTTGGGAGAATGATCAGGCTCCGCGAAGCGCTTTGAAAGGGAAGCTTGCGATATTACCTGTGGCGAGCCGCGTCGCGGAGGCTCTGGCTGGGGCAGCGCGACGGCTGGCGCGGCTTCTCGACGTCGGAGCTGCGGTAGGCTATCGTGTGGTACGGCGGCGAGGTGTCCTCCTCGGCCGAGACGTATCTGCTGGCCGGCTCGATGTAGTACTCCTCGAAGCCCGTCACCACGCTGCCGTCCAGCAGGCCGTCCTCCGTCACGACGCCCTGCACCAGCGCGCCCTCCTCCTCTGCAACAGCCAAAACGCGCTACGTTTTACACCAGACTCTATCCGCTACTCGCTCGAATTAATTGCCCGAGAGAGAGAGAGAGAGAGAGGGGGGGGGGAGACAGAGAGAGAGAGAGAAAGAGATCGATAGCGTCGTCGCGACGCTCGTTACTTCGTTTTGGATGCGCTTCTCGCGAGGCCGATCTTGAAACTTGAGTACTTGGGGGGAGGTATGCGGACAGCCCAAGTTGGGAGCGAGGAGAGGACTTTTGAAAGACCGCGGGAGGAGAGTTTTGGGAGAAGCGAGCATCTTTGGATTTTCAGAGTTTTAGAAATGAGAAAATTTTCGGAGAATCGAGATGGAAGTTCTCGACTTTTGCCAACTCGGAGACTGAATTTGAAATCTAAATCGCTCCATTGGCCCGACAGCGATTCCAAATCCAGCTGTCTTGAACATGAATATGCATACTTTAATGAGATTCCAAGTGGGCGAATTATGCGCCGGAACGACTTGGCGGTAGCGAGTTGGAACTTGAGAAACGCACAGTAGCATGCTTTGCGGTGGTAAAACGATACGGATTCAACGAAATTACAGAAATCCACCGGAATTATGACATCGCCAGAAGCTTAATGCTTCAGAATTTCAGTCTCTAGCAATCGTAGATTTTATACGTATCTTAATGAGTAGTCTACCAAAATCAAAATTTAGCGCGGCATGAGGTGTTTTGAAAATGAAACTTCAAGTAGAGACGAGAAAAAACGAAACTTCAAGTAGAGACGAGAAAAAACGATCTGTTTACATGAGCTCTTGAATGGAGTTCGTGTAAGCGATTTCTGGGAAGGATGGTACTAGATTCATTGGTGACATTGATTTTTCGTTGCTTGAAATATATATTTCCGTACGGATATCAGACGTTTTGGTTACATAATTTCGGATAATTATCTGAGAACTCGAATCTTTCGCATCATTCTGATCCAAAATTGTGGCGTTTAATCAAATATCATTATGGCCCTATGTCCGCACGGCATTCCAAGCATGGGGACTTATTCCCTTCGCTTAGCTCGGGAAATGAGCTGCCGTAACACCTAAAATGGTCGTATGCGTTCAGGACGATAACGTAATATCTTTGCTGTTTATTTTAGAACTCGAACGATTTCTACGATATGAGAAAAATCCTTGCCTCAAACAGCTTGACTATGATTGTCCCTCCAACGACTTTTTTCTTGATGTATGTTAACATCTCACACGGCATCATGGACTTTTTGACGAGTTCAAAGTCCATTTGAATCGAGTTCAATCTCACATCGATGTGAATTACCCCTCGAATCCCAGGATCACGTCCCTCGACAAATGAGCGCAGTCTGCTACAGCGAGCGAATTATTCTTAAAAAGCCGTCAGGGTGCCATCAATCCGAGCGACCGGGCGCGTCGAGGCTTGCAGTGAAATTAAATCTTGAAAATTCGCGTCGTGTGCATCATCTGCAACACCTGCGCGGACGAGAGGGTGAAATTAGCGCGCTCGTTTGGAGGACGATGCTGCCGGCGTCGGCGCCACCTCCTCGCTGCCATCAAATTAAATCCCTTCTTGAGTTGCTCGTTCGACAGCGGCGCGCAACGCTCGGCTATTCCTCGACGCTCAAACGTGCCTCCCGCGCCGGGTCGCTTTAATCATAATTCCATTCGACAGCCCGTCCCTCTCGCCCTCACATCACCCCCTCAAAGGACCTCCGAAGCTCCGACAAAGACGGAAGAGAGGCTTTCGAATATATAGTGGAGCATCCACGAGGGCGATCACATATTTCGCAACGCTCGATTTGGCCATCGCCGGTATACGGGCGCACCGGAGCCCGAAGCGCGGCTTACATCCGAGAGCCGTATCGCTCGCTCGTATCAATTTCGCCATTATTATCCCAGGATAATTACAGCTGGGCCCGCTCCACCGAATACCGTCGACGGACACCCACAAACTGGCACACGCGCGTCGGTGTGGCGAGTAGATGCAGGGAAGGGTCGCGAGGCCGAGTGATCTGTGAGAGAGGCTCTGTGCGGCATCGATTACCCGAGCGAGCCCGATACGGCTGCGGGGCGAGAGCGAGCGCAGCGTCGGATCTGCGAGTGACGAGCTGCTCTGATAGATGGGATGGAAGACGGAACTGTATATGGATTAGCTCGCACCGCGCAGTGTCCGTGTTGATACAATGCCGAGATTCGTGCGAGGCTCCATTTCAACCACCGTCGACGGGCGCACGAGAGTTCCCGATAGGCGAGTGACGGACGCGGGCTGCAGTGTGCGACGAAAATCCTCTCGCTTTATGGATTCTGATGCGCCGATACTAGCTGTTGCCTGGCTGATACGGGATGGATTGAGATCTTTATGGTCAAGGGCACTAATTTGAGATGTTTGGAATTCATCAAGAGTCGAGGACTGCCGATGGAAATGCTTTGGAAGAAAGTGCAGAGAGGAATCCTCACAGAGATGCACAGTGAAATACATTGCCATGTCATAACGATGGAGTCAGTTTTCGAGACTCTCCACCAGAAACTAGGGGAGAAAAGTTCAAACTAGCCTGAGAATTTCACGAGAAGTGCAGTTATACGACCATCTTATAGAAATTCTTCAGTTTTTCATTTTGAAAAATTTTCTTGCACGAGTCAATATCGAGACCAAACGTGAAGAATGGGCTTCACTTACGCCAGGTGGTGGAGTAAACAGAAAATTGCGCACAAAGCTGCGGAATATATTACACTTTGATACGTCAAACCCTGGCAGCTCCACAACCGTAAGTGGAAACAGACGAGTACTGTCAGACGCGGCTCACGCAAATCCTTTGTGGTGTCGGATTCTCATGAATACATTCAAATTTCCTTTGATGCTTCTATTTCAACTAACTATGAGATTCATAGTGTAAACAAAATTCAATTAGGTGCTGAAATCATGGAAAAAGTGATACCCATAATCCGTTCTATTCCAGCGACTGATATTTGAGGATAATAAACTCGCAAGCTCAGATTGGCCTAATTCAACATCTCCCATTGATCAATTCGATGCATTAGTGCTAGAGGCAGCAGTGTTGTATTGCTTCAATTATTTAACGATAAGCCTCGCAGCGACGAGTTTATTTGCCGAGTTCAAAGACTAGATAAGCCTAAATATTAAATTAGGTCAACCCAATTTGAATGTGTGCATAATGCTCCTGCGATAATCTGCGCCCTCATTAAGCCCGAGGTATTTCACGAGAGTCTGAGCTCGTTTGCGAGTTGCACCCCTGCAGTTGCGATGTTTGCAAGGAGTTTCTCAAAAATTATCGATACCAGTCGATGCATGTTTGTGAGTATTTATCCACGCTTGGTCAGGCACGCCGATGCCGGCGGCGTATTGCGTTAACTGATAAACGAGTCATTGAGAGAAGTTATTGCGTATTTCATCCGATTTGTGTACGCATCACTGGTATACATTACTG
>JAPYYZ010003059.1:0-12102 GCA_030522705.1 Eretmocerus eremicus | reverse complement strand
CAGCCGATGATTGTATCCATATGACGTCACGCGGGGCTCGACCACTGCGAGTCTTTCTCAAGTTACGCGACTTTGAAACAATTTGCACAAGTTGAAAAAAAATTTTGAGAATTTTTTCCCGAATTGCACCTTATTCCGCTGGATTTGCTCTCATTTGCCGTACTTTTAGTTTAGGGGGCCCAAAAAAATGCAGGTAGCAAATTATTCTGGATACCTAGGGACGGGATGGTTCGATCGTCGGGACATTTCAACGGTTTCTCGAATTAACTGGAAAATTATCAGTATACGACTTGAATTGCTTCTGCGTAACGAATGTTCTCAAACGATATCTGTACTTCATCGCCAGTCAGAATAATTCCTCCTGAAATTGCACGTACAACCAAGGAGAATGCACCTTTGTAGGATCAAGAATGTCGTAAACAGTCAAAATTGTTAAAAATGTCAATTTTTCGGCTCACCCTATTAGGAATGACTATTAGACTAATAGTCATTTCAATAAAATGGCATTCGTATTGATATGAATTCACACTTCTAATTCAAACCAGATGTGCTCATTTTTTTGATTTTATTTTAGATGCCGATTGCAAAAAAAAACGCCGGACCCGTCAGAGGCTAAACAGAAAAATGAAAAAATTACATATGCACATCAATAGAGTCGAAGAATCAATCCATAAGTTTCAGAACTCTTCAGGTTCAGAACGATTCGAAAAACCAGATCCGAACTCCGGTCCTCCCTCCAAAGAACCCAATACGCCCATGGATACTCTCGAGGAGGATTGTTTGGTAATTCAAAACGATATCCCTTGAGATTCATCTGAAAATCTCAATTCAGATGGGGAAGGATAAGAGACCCAGCCAGGTGGCTCGGGATTTGAGAGGGAGTCTAGAAAAGAGAGAACGGAAGCGATTGAAAGAAGAAAGGTGTCACCAGGATTTGTTAGAGAATCAGTTGAGAAGGGAATTGGATGAGTCAAAGGCAAAGGTTGGAGCGTTAAGAAGTGAAGAAGCATAGTCGATCGAGCCCGGAAGGAGAGGAGCGAATGGAAGGATGAATACGAGCAGGAAGAAGAAGAGAATATTCGATGTATTGAAATGTTCAAAAAGGAAAAGTTAGATATTTGGTCCAAGGAAGTCGAAGTTTTTCGTGAGAATAAATGAATTGATCACTTGAATAAATCGTATTATATTGGCGATATGCCACTTCTTCTTTGTTCAAAATTGGTAGAAGTATAGAGTCTAATATTGTCCAATATTATTTTTTTGATAAGTCAATTAGAAAATTTTATTTTAGAGTAAACAATACCATCACGCGTGTGGGATATACGGTCCGAGGGTCTGGGGGAAAAAAATTCATCCCTTTTCTCCGAGATTATTCTCACGTATCTTGTAATTACCAGATTCAGTTCTAATAATTTGGGGAAACTATATAACGGTCGGAATTTTGCGTGAATCTCGAAGAGTTCATACGTAAAGTGTTTGTTCATTCGAGCAATGCCAGACCCGTCGTATAGCACAAAATCAGCATGTAAATGTCAAATCCTTTATATACTAACCCACTTGCATGTGTTCTATGTAAATTAACACAAAAACTCCTACTAAGACTCCGTCTCATGTTAAAATCAGCGATTGTCCTACACATCATCGATGCATGCATATATATGCGATTACATGGGCCACTGGCCGTTCAGAAGATCGCCGGTTCGAACCACCTCTCCGCGTTACCCACACATTAGCCCAAGGTGCAAATTAGGTGCCCCGATTGATCGTGTTTGCATGTGCTCGCGTGTCACGCGTTCCGCCCAAAATTGAGCTCCTTTTCGGTGAAAGTGGGAGATGACGACGATGAAGAGTGATGGGTCGAGAGGCGACGAGCCATCGATTAGTCTGCTGGAAATCGGCAATTGAAGCGCCTGGGAGAATTACGAGGTCCGGCGATTTTGGAGTAATCCGAACCAAGGCCTCTAGCCACCTCTCATTCGACCAGCAGTTTCTTCGATACCTCGAGCAGGCGACTAGCCGCTCGTTTGACTCGAAGTCAGCCGAGGTATTTTTTCTCGATTGAGTGGTCGCAATAGGGCCCACAAGCAATGTGAGTAGATAGGGAATTCAGAATACACATTACCCTTGAGAGTTATTCAAGGGTATTTCCCACGCGACGCGACCCTGAAGGCCGATTACCCTCGGGCCAGGCCTTTAGGGATAATCGAATATCATCCGCGGACGGGTAGGGTAAAATAAAGCTCTGTCTCCTTTGCCCAGCGCGGATGCGACACACCCCAGGTTGCATCCCGCACCTACACAGCGACAGAGCTCGTTCGTTCCCCTTCAATAGGAAGTCGAGTCACCCGCGACGCGAGCGCGATCATTAAATTCATGTTCGTTCAGATTTGAACGAGACCAGCCGCGAATCCAAATCATTTGCATTATTCCGCGGAAAATCCATGCATATTTCTTATATTCTGACGATCGGTATAACTTTTGAATAAAGCAGAGTCCAAGATGAAGAGGACCCAAAGAACTGAAAATTAGCTCATTCAGAGCCCATTCATCACATGTACTGGCCAAGAACCAGTCATTCTATTATATAGCGTCATGCATTCATTTTCCATCGAGTCCATGCAAGTATTGTAGTTATTTCAAGGACAATATACATCATTTCATCACACGTACTCCACGTATAATGATTGACTATACCTTATTTAATCCTATAATTGAAATTGATGATTATTTATAACTATTAAATCCCCGTTTGATGATAAATGAGACTATTGAAAATTGAATTATTTGACATGAGTAGAGCAACACATCGAATCTCACAGAAATTAAATGTGCAATGTTTGAGGTGTTCGTTTATTCAAGTAAATCAATAATCTCACCCTCTCAGGATGCAAGACAATAGATTATGAATCATCTCGTGAAATTACTGAGTGACTCCCAAACGTTGAAAGCTGATTTGGTTTTTCACGCATACTTTTCACCCGCAAACCAAAAACGGAGTATGAAAAACTCCAGGGTGCCGTATCAAGAGTTCATGAAAACATCAAATGTGGATGAGTGGTATGATAAGGGTATTGAATCAATTTCGAATCGAGTGTACAAATTTATGGTATGGAAAGCGGATAGGCGCTAGAAAGAATTGTTAATGTGAAAACTAACATAGTGAAAACAAATCCTCTGTGAGGCTCATCGTCCATCCCAACACCAAAATTCATCCGAAAAAAATGTACAGTAGTAAATATTCGGTGTACGGGGAAAGACTGCTTCGCATGGAGTGTTATTGCAGGCTTATTCCCCTGTGGAAGAGGGAGAGCAAGACAGAACAGAAGATCCTTATATCCTTCATGGAGATTCCACATGAATTTCGGAAATATCGAGTTTCCAATCGCTTTCGACGACATTCTCCAATTTGACCAACTAAATCCTCAAATATTCGTCAATGTCCATCGGGATGGGAACATCTTGGAATCCACCGAGTTTCGGGAGGAAAAACCTCGTCCGTGCATCATACATGCCGATCTCGAGTGTTTGCTCAAAAAAGTTCAAGCAGAGGGAGATTCGTGCTCCGAGGATGTTGATTCTCTCGATGAACTTTCAAATGACCAAGAATATGAGATGATTGATTGTCATATCATGGATGTTGAGTGCAGCAAGGAGCAACATCGTGATAGCTATTACGATCTTAACGAATTTCATGAAAAGAAAAAAAGCCAGCTCGAACGGGGAGCCTTCCAAAAGCACATACCCTATGCGCTCTCCTATAATTATCTTTTATGCAAATTTGCGATATTCGGGTGCTTGCAAAAGTGCATAAAATACGGTATGCACCTTGTTCGTGAGGTTGCCCGCTTCTGGGCAATTATTTCGACCCTCACCTGCGGCTCGGGCCGGAAACCAATCGCCCAGAAGCGCACGACAACCTCACAAACTCGGTGCATAATGTACTATATCGATATGACGATGATGAGAGTCATCATGAAACACATCGTGGTCAATATTGCGTGAGAAAATTTGCGAGATCTCGAGCGCATCGCTCACACGGTTGAAAGAGTAAGTAAATACAATTCAACACGAGTCTTTGAATATATTTTTTAATTCCTCACCATCATCCCATGCGTTGGGGAATCGAAAATCCTTTTCAAATCAAAATGACGAAAAAGGGTGAAAGGAATCATGAAGCAGCCACCATTTGTCACATTCGCGAGAACGAGATGACCGACCCTGCTGATGAGATGGCCTATCACCAGTATCGCAGAAAAGGCGAGTACAGAGGCGCGGCGCATAATATATGCAATTTCTATCACAATGATCCCTGTGATATAGTTGTAGTGTTCCATAATCTAGCAAATTATGATGCACACTTCTTGATTCGCGATATCTGCGATGTCATTCCCGGAAAAATTCTCATCATACCCGAAACGGCAGAGGAATATATGATTTTTGTACAATTTGTGAATAACACAAGAATGTAATTGACATCTATCGATTCATTCAAGTTCCTCAATACCAGTCTCCAAACACTAGCTTCATATCTTGATGACGAGAATTTGCGTATTTTGAAGGAAAACATTCCTCGCGAGCTGAGTATTTTCAATGGTGTATCAGAGAAGGACAGAGCTTTTCAGCTCTTGAGAAGGGAAGAAGTGTATCCCTATGATTATATCAACGATATCTCGGAGTTGAAAGAGACCAAGCTGCCAACTCGAGATAAATTCTTCAATTTCCTCACAGAGTGTGAGATTTCAGAAGGAATGTATGGTCATGCAAAAGATGTGTGGACCACTTTTCGATACAAGAATTTATGGAAACACTCAGATTTGTACCTGAAGTGGATGTGTTGTTATTGAGTGATGTGTTTGAAAATCTCAGAACTACTCGTTTAAGATATTACCAACTCGATCCCGCTCATCATATAAGCCTCTCTTCCTTTCCTATAATCGCTTTTCTCAAGATTACGCAAGTCAGTCTACAATTAATAACAGACATTGACATCATGATGTTTATTGAGAGAGGATCACGTGGTGGCCTCACGCAATGCTCAAAGCAAAATTCAAAAACCAACAATGAGTATCTAAAAGGATATGATGCTACTCGACCAACGGAATATATACTTTATTTGGATATGAATGGTCTCTATGGAGCTGTCACGAGAGAAAAACTCCCGCGAGGGGGATTTAGATTTTTGGATGATGTGACAAATGTTAATGCTCATGATATATCCGATGATTCAGATGTAGGCTCTTTTGTTGAGGCGGATTTACTTTACCCGCTCGATTTGCACGAATTGCATGCGGATTATCCCTTTTGCCCCGAAGAGATGTGTCCCCCATATTTTCCGAACAAAAAATGGACCAGACTCATGACAACATTATACGATAAGGAGAGATGTGTGATTCACTATAAGAATTTGGAACAAGCTCTGGATCACGGATTGGAATGTACAAGAATTTAGAGAGTGCTTCAGTTCGATCGGTCGGATTGGTTGAGAGAATGTATGGAGGAAAATACGACTCTACGCACAGCTGCCTTCACAAAATTTGAGCAAAATCTGTATGAACTAATGAATGATGCAGTTTTCGGGAAAACGATGGAGAATGTGCGGAAGAGAGTCAGTGTGAAGTTGATATCAGAATGGGATGGCCTTCGTGGTATAGAGCGAGCCGTCTCGGACCCACTATCTAGAAGACTTGTAATGTTTGGAGAGAACCTCGCAGCTGTTGAGAGAACAAAGCCGTGCGTACTTCCCAACAAACCAATTTACGTTGGCCAAGCAATATTAGACTATCGAAGCAAGTGATGTATTCTTTTTTCTTCTCGTAGTTGTTGAAGAGGATTGATGAGTCAAAGGGTGAATTTTGCTCGTCACTATACTCTGATACGGACTCACGAGCCCTGAAGTTTGTTTCTACAAATCCATACAAACTTATTCTCAGAGATTGTGGAACGATTTTTGAAACGTCAAATTATCCTGTGGCCAAAACCTATGGGATTCCTCTGAAGAATAAGAAGAGATTAAAGTATATGGAAGATCCATATGGTGGGAAGCCCATATGCAAATATGTCGGCCTCTGTTCCAAAATGTATGCTGTTCTCATGGACTCAGATGGTGAGGAGCAAAAGATGGCAAGAGTCGTGAAGAAGAATGTTTTGCGTGATAAACCCACTTTTGCTAATCATAAATCATGTTCGTTTGAACGGAAAACTTTCGCATGCGAACAGAGCCACATGAGGAGTGAATCACACAATGTTTTCAGTATCATCGAGGAGAAAAAAGCTCTCCAACCCGTCGATCATAAAAGATACATTCTGAAGGATAATATTCACACATTACCTTGGGGTCACTGTGATGTGACCACAACAATCGTGAACGAATCACAGTTTGAATCTATGAATAAAGAATAATTCTATATTGGGAATGAGTGATCTCATCTCCTGTAAACTATAACACACGAACCAATCTCTATTCTCAAAGGATTCATTTTCAAAAAATATTTCGTGATACATTCAATAGCTCAATTATCTTTCCATGCGTATATGTTGTTTCAATTTGTTCTCCAGTCCACTCATCATCATTTCAATCTTGCTGAGAACATTGACATCGCCCTCTCGATATTGCTCAATCAAATCATGCATAGCGCTAGAGTCCTCTTGGGACTTAATTTTCATAGTACTCTCCAAATCAATGATCTTCTTCTCCATTCGATTGAGCGATTCCCTCATAATCTCATCCTCAGCTGTGAGATTCATGTTTGTAGTCGCAGTCTCAGTATCGGCAGAATTCATAGACGACCATATCTGATCCAGATCCGCTCGAACGAGTTTATAAGTTAAATCCATATTTGCAAAATTCTCCTTCAAACGGTTATCGAGATCTTTGTATTTTGCATCGGTTGCCAAGACTTTCGGCATGCGGCGACTATTTATGAAACTCAGCATGTGATTGACCTACTGTTTCATGTAAAATATTGCTTCGACAATGTCTTCCTTTGTCTGGTTCAATTGAATCAAAAAGTTCTCGAATCGTGTATCAAATGACTTCTCAATGTTATCCAGACGCGTCAAACACTCTTCAATATCGAGGGATTTCTGCTTTGATGAATCGTTATTCTCACGTAGGAGTCGAGTAATGTTCAACGTTGTATCTTTCCTTAAAAGGTAGTCGGATTGGTTGAGTCAATCTCGAAGTCTCTCAGCCTATTTCAGTTGGCAGTATTTTCCTTCTTCAACTTGCGTTCAATACTCTTCAATTCGTGCAGATGTGCATTTATTGCCGATCGAACATTATGGATTACGGTTTTGAATTTCGATACGTCTTGATTCAATTTTGAAGAGTGCGCGGCATATTCGTTGAGTTTATAGATCATATTTTCTTCTAATGCATTCATCGATGAATTCACAAGCTCACCAATCTTCCCCAACAATTTTGTTTCGTTCTTTGTAAGATTGTCGAGGAATTCGCTTGCAATTCCATTAATGGCGAGATCATTTTGAATCTTAATGAATAAACTTGTTGATTCAGATCACTCGCCGCGTTCTCCACTATATTTCATGACCATTGTCTGAATGAATACTCTCACTTTGGCAAACACATTCTTCATCAACGAGTCGTGACGGGGTGATGAATCTGAAAAAGGAAACAATATTCAAATCATTTGGATATTCTCAAAGATACGTCGATTTCAACTAGGTCTCAACATACTGTTGATCACTGAATCGAGCATTTTTCCTCTTGGCCTGCTCCTGTTGCTGCCGATGACAGAGAAGGCTCGCTCGCGACAGTCTGCGTATGATTATCACGTGAATTCGAATTTTCGGCAGATGAAAGAAAAGATAGACCGAAAAGCTGATCCTCTTCCTTTGATTCGGTTGCATCCTTCACGTCCATACTCGGCATCGATTCCATACTTCTATCAAATTCTGACCCTGATGGCGGGAAAATTCGCACTCATGGAAAATCGATGAGCGAGTGATGAAATTTTGTGGGCGAACTAATCTCGTATACTATGTATCCCTCCTCGCACAACTCTTCGATGAATTCCAATACCTGAAATTGGATGAAGTTATCTCATATATCTTGTATATACATAATTTCATGTTAATAGTAAGTAGTCTCACTTCATTATCAAGCCCCGTATTTCCCGCTTTAATAGACCGAATTAGCAATTCTAGTCGCTGCACCGAATCATTCGGATCATCATAATAGAGATAGTCGGGATGATCATGACGATGTACGATCAAACGTGCAGATTCTCTCTTCAACAATTCACTGATGTTGTGCGAACCTGTTCCCCTCTTACTATTGCGCGTGACATTTTCTTTTTCCCGACTAGGCACTGGTTTTCGTTCAAAGAGAGGTTTGATTATTTGTGTGTACTGACACTGCGATTCGTTCTCATTCTTCCACGAAAATCGTGATTTACTTTGTGAGCTGATGACGGTGTGAGAATTTCCCGGTATTCATTGAGATCATCTTGAAAGTAACCACCACTCTCAGGAATTTTCTTGAATATCAGTTCGAAAAGACCTCTCGTTGCTTGCAATTTCAAATCATTTCCAATAACTATTTCATCATTTTTCTTTGCAATCCTGATAGTTTTATTACCAATCTTGAATATCTCGCCATCATAGTAAGGCCCGTATGTTTTGTCTTGATTTGTGTGCTTGCGGAAAGAGTTTTCAATATATATCTTGGAAAACGTACCAATTTCTTGTTTATCAATATAATCTTGAGATTGAGGCGATTCTTCGGGTGCCTCTACAATGCAATGCAGAGACTGCTCCAGTTCATTTCGATGTTCGGACGAATCGAGGGAGTGATTGGGAAAGAGCTCTCGCGGTCCCAAATCTCTTGGAGTCGAGGTTTTCGGAGTTCCCATGTGAGATTCTCTTCCACGAGAAGAACGCGTAGGTACAACAGATTGTTTCGTGAAATCTACTCCATCCACGATGAGTTCTTCTTTCTTTGGCAGTACGAGAAGAGTGGATTCCTTACTCGCAATTCTTTTCAGCGGTGCAACAAGAGGTTTCAGCTGTTCCACATGACCAATCTCCGCATCAATCCTATTGATCTTGAGAGCGTGACGTTTCTTTCTCATCACATCGCTCGTCTCCGCAATTTTCTGTTCAATTGTTGCAGGATCCGCAGTGGAGAACTTCTTCTGCGCCTCAGTTCTAACTCGATTCTTCTCATTTTTCCCCTGTTCTCTCCGCTCTCCCTCCTCCTCTCAACTGAATCAAGATTTTTTCGCAATTTTCCTCACCATTATCTCTATCCTTTAGAATCGTTCCACGATGGATGCTCGGTACACACTAGTCTTTCCCTAGACAGATGAATCGATTAAATTTTTTTCTGATATCTTCCATCATTGAGAGAGAACTGTTTCACGAGTGTGAGAGAACCACACTCTTCCCACCAGCAACGAGCACAAATATCACAAAATTTGGCAAAAATCATGTCAGGCTCTACGTGATTATCAAAAGCTCGCTCTAGGTGTTGAAAGTCGCACTGAAACAACAGTATCATATTCGTATGATCTCGGATATAGCTCTTGGGTACTGCAATATACGATTGACAGAGAAAGAAACGGTCTACATCCAAACGCCGCGACATTGTGAAATACACGGATATCATTTTTTGGTGAGCCATTGATACATCATCAAATATAAAACTAAGATTTTTCTTCGCCTGATCGGGCTTTATGACTACTTCATTATTGTAGAATGTGTGGGATTCCATCTCATCGGACTCTAATTTCTTCATGATTACATGCAAATACTGATATTTGGGCTGATGCAGAGTCTCCGAGTAGAGATATATATCTTGAAAGGCGAGGCCATTTGGACTTATTAGTAGACTGATCAATCCATTGGTCTTGCCGGAATCGGAGGGACCCACGATAAGACAGCGGATCGTATTGGGCAGGAGTCTCCCATGACGCTTGGTCGCCGCATCTTGAGGAATTTTGCAGCCGAAAGTATCTTCTATCTTCTCACCAATATCCAAGACATCGATGCGATGCTGCTGTTCGACCAGTTTCATCCTCATATCATCAATAATAGAATAGGACTGGATAACATATCATGTAAATGTAACATTTCAGTTCAGTTCCCCAGTATTTCCACAATTGTTGAGGGAGACAGATTCGTTCACTAAGAGGTTCATGTTTCTCTATATGAGCAGTAAGAGAGGGAGTCTAGTAGGTAGAGGAGTTGTCGATAGTCTCATCAATTGACTGCCCTTTCAGTTACATCTACCTGGCTACAATTTCTGCGTCCCGGCACAAAATTGGATAAACGATTGATTCGTGGGGATCGTGACGTGGATGAATTGGACGAAGCTTGTAGAATTCATGATATTCCCTGCTGTGAGAGATGGATTGAAAAGAATTGGAAAATGTCCGATCCGTTTGAATGCTGAATATGAAACACGATTCTCGCGATTCGGACGGATTGCAAGCTCCTATCCGGATCAATCCGTATAATAAGTATTGAAACCTCATGTGATCCAATGCAGTTTTGGAGTATTCAGACGGAGTGATGAATCCACTTCTATGCCGTTTATCGGCATTGGATGGAGGCGGATTGCCAATCTGGTTCAATGCTGCAAATCAGCATTAACCATGCTGAATCCAATCCGGATCAATCCAATCCAATCCGCCTCGATGCAATCCAGTCTGCCTCGATGCTGTTTATCGGCATTGGATAGAGACAGATTGGCAAGCCGGTTCGATGCTGCAAATCGACATTGACCATGCTCAATCCCATCCGGATCGATCCAATCCAATTCGCCTCAATGCAATCCGATCCGCTCCAATGCCGGAAATTGGGATTGAATCCGGGATACTGGACAGTCTGATCCGCCTCAATGCTGCGAATCGACATTGACCATGCTCAATCCAATCCGGATCCATCCGATCCAGTCCGCCTCAATGCAATTCAATCCGCTTCAATGCCGAAAATTGGGATTGAATCCGGAATATTGGACGATCTGATCCGCCTCAATGCTGCGGATCGACATTGACCATGCTCAATCCGATCCGGATCAATTCAATCCAATCCACCTCGATGCAATCCAATCCGCCTAAATGCTGTTTATCGGCGTTGGATGGTGACGGATTGCCCATCCGGTTCAATGCTGCGAATCGGCATTGACTATGCACAAGACAATCCTGATCAATCTCATCCAATCGGCCTCGATGCAATCCAATCCGCTTCAATGCTGTGTATTGGCATTGGATGGAGACGGATTGCCAGTCCGGTTCAATGCTGCGAATCGGCATTGACCATGCTCGATCGAATCCAGATCGATGCGATCCAATCCGCTTCGATGCAATCCAACCCGCCTCAGTGCAGAGAATTGGCATTGAATCCGGAATATTGGACGATCCAATCCACCCCAATCCTGTTTGTCGGCATTGGATGGAGACGGATTGTCAATCCGGTTCAATGCTGCAGATCGGCATTGACCAAGCTCGAATCCGATCCGGGTCAATGCGATACAATTCAGCTCGATGCTGTTCATCGGCATTGGATGGAGAGGGATCGTCAATCCGGTACAATGCTGCAAATCACATTGAGCATGCTCAACCCAATCCGGATCGATGCAATCCGATCCCCCTCAATGCAATCCCATCAGTCTCAATGCTGTCCATCGTCATGGGATGGAGCCGGATTGACGATCCGGGTCAAGTATGCAAATCGGTATTGAACCGAGTTGGATTGAGCATGGTCGATCCCGATTTGCAGCATTGAACCGGATTGGAAATCCGTCTCCATCCGATGCCGATGGACAGCAGTGAGGCGGATTGGACTGCATTAAGGCGGATTTGATCGGATTTATCCGGATTGGATTGAGAATGGTCAATGCCGATTCGCAGCATTGAACCGGATTGGCAATCCATGTCCATCCGATGCCGATAATGAGCATTGATCCGGATTGGATTGAGCATGGGCATTGCCGATTTGCAGCATTGAACCGGATTGGCAATACGTCCCAATTCAATGCCTATGATCAGCATTCAGGCGGATTAGGTCGAGCCTTTTGAATGCAGTTGCGCGGCATTGATCCGGATTGGCAATCCGTCTCCATCCGATGCCGATGAACAG
>JAPYYZ010003058.1:652-23079 GCA_030522705.1 Eretmocerus eremicus | reverse complement strand
GGGGGGGGGGGTGGAATCTTTCAGCAGCTTGAAGTTGCATGCGTTCGTTTTTGTGGTTACCGGTGGAGAGGTTCTGCAGATTGTCAACAAAACTTCTTTATATGTAAATAATGGCCCCCAAAAGAAAACATTTTTTCGGAAGATGATAGAAATGTCTAAAAACCGAAGAAAGTCATAATTTAGAAGAAAAAGTCAAAATTCTCGATCGTTTGAAAGATGGAAAAAAGATTTGTTCAGTTGCAGATGAATTCAAAGTAAGACTTGAAAGTGAGGGTATGCATCCTCAAAAGTATTCGACCACGTTATACGTCTACAACAATAAGCAGACTCAAGCGACCAATTTTTTCAAGCTTTATCCATGAAAACCTTTTGATATCGATTTACATTGAAAATTTGAGATTTATTCTATTGATATTCAATGTACAAGATATGCATATTGATTTTTAATAAATATCCATTCAACTCGAAGGAATACTTCTTTTTAAAAAATCGAATTTAGCTTTAACAAAAAACAAAATTGAATTTAACTTCAACAAAATTCTTGGGGCTTGACTGGAACCCCCCTTTTTCCATAAGGACAAGGCTTTTTTTACGCGGATTTTTTATCCGCGGCACTCCCGTAGCCCCAATTAACCGCGTAAAAACAGGAACGCCTGTGTAACTGGGTTCATGGAAATTGGTCCTGACGCTCGACCAGTTTCTATATTTTCGTAAATTTTGTAATATGCGGTTTATTCCTTAAACTTGGTCAGAGATTCTTCTGCAAGTGATAAAAATTCCATAACTCCAGATCCTAGACTAATAAAGTTTTTTTTTAGTAAAACAAAGCAACAATCGGAAAGAAAATTTGAAATCCAAAATTGTATTTCATAGATCATGATGATCGATGTTAGACTTTCTTTTTTCCTGTTTTTTTTTGGCATATTGGATGAGTGAAGAAAAACAATCTGTGCAACGTGAACCAACCAAAAACATATCTTGGAAGGACAGCTCCTCTGCTTCCATTCAAACAACGATTACGGGTATCCGAGAAGTTTTCTGGAACCCGTCACCGCCTGCGACCGGATAACGAAGGTCATCCATGTATGTACATATGTTTCTGTGGGAACTCAGTACTGATGCTGATGGTGTATTTTTGGCAGACTAAAATATGTGTAGGACTTTGATTCGCAAAATACTTTTCATGCGAGGATAGGGGGATTTCTGAACTCAAAGCTCTATCGCAGGCACTGAATTCAAATTATTGACTTCATCTCCAAGCATGAAAAAAGTATTAGTCGATTTCTCACAGTCGTCATGTAGAGAGATCATAATTTCACTAAGCGTTGCTCTGAGTCAACTAATCGCATCTAAGTGCACTTTACAGAAATATTTACCAATCAAACTATTCAACAAATAAGATTTTCGATACAGAATCTTTGATCCCCTGTCTCTAAACTAGAGAGATAAGACGAAATGGAGGGGAAATATCCATTTATAGGCTTAAATTAAGGTGGATTCCCAGGAGTTCGGAACAAAGAAAAACTGGGCGTGTGACTGTGGAGCCTGCGATAAAAAAAATTGGCCTATTAGCACCGTTGAAAAAGTGTTTGGATCACCAAAATCAATCGATGATGGGTTGAGTGAGAGTGAAAGGGAGAAAACAAACAAAAATGTAAGTAGGTATTGCAGGCGAAGAGGGGGGCGTGAGAGAGTCAACGATGCGCTACTGGCGTTGTATTTTAGTAGCCGAGGTATATAAGTAGCGAATCGACGTCAAGGCCCGTCTATCTCGCCGTCTATAATTGCTGGCCACTTGACATGCTCGATATTACGTGTACCACTATCTCATATCTGACACCTCGATTCACCGGGACGAAATTTTTCATTCCTCTTCCTCGTTCTTGGTGTGCTAACCTGGCCGAAATTTGTCGTAAGCTGGCGCGATTCAAAACTTTCCCTGCGAAAACAGAAACCGGCATCTCTCTTTGAACTGCAAATGTGTACTATAATGAGTCCATTCTTGCACATAAGGTGGCAACTTTTTAAAGCTATACTATAATTCCAGCACGTAGTGAACGGAACCCAAGCTTGATCCGGTTTAATCCGAGCGCACATCAGGAATATTATCGATGGGACTCACAAGTAGAGGACCAACCTTGTGGATCACGGATTTGGTTAAAACTCAGGGAATCATTTTGTTTCGATGAGAAATGAAGATATCCTAGAGGGTTTATGCTAATAGGCTCTCTGTTCCGATATACAGCTGTGAACATTAGCATTGGCCATATAGGCACGTGTTAAATATCCATATGTATAGGTATACTAGCAATGCGAATGTTCACAGCTGTATCTCGGAACAGAGGGCCTACTGGTCTAAACCCTCTGAGATATCTTCATTTCTCACCGAAACAAGATGATTCCCAGAGTTTTGGCCAAATCCGTGATCCACAGTTGGTCCTCTACTTGTCAGTGATGGGATTGGGTGCGTTACAGTGAACGTACGTAGGTGAGCACGTGTGGTAATCGAATGAGATAATGGGTACTAGAGCGATCATTTACAAAAAAGGGTTGAGTTCTGTTCTAGTTATATCCACAACGACAGACACGAAATTCGATTTGTTCCAAGAGAATCATTACTTCCGTATGTGATTCATGCTCGGCAATGGATAGAAGATTCAATTTTTAAATCTAAAGTCGATGACCGGTGAAGCGTGATAGATATTCATCTTGACCTGACTCAGATCACGTACGCACTTGAATTGTGAGATAATAAGTTAGTTTCGCACGATCAGATGACTAATCAAAGGAACAAACGGTTTCTTTTGGCTTGACTTGCGAGACGATTGAGGGGATTGATATGATAGTTCATCTTCACTTCACAATAACGCGTCATTACAATATGCTCGATTTTAGTGAGTGTGAAGAATATATCGTTGAAAACTCATGAACGATGCAAGCTCCAAAAATCTTTTTAAAAATTTCAGAAGCGATAGCAGCGTTAGCATGAAATGTAATGATACGAAGTCTTATTCTGTGTACGCAACGGCGAGGTAAAAGATATGTAAACATCTAAACCTTCCCAACTCGGAAATTTTTTCATGAATTTCAGCCAGGAATCATAGTTGAATAACTAAACATAATTACCAGGCATCAAGATGAATTATCAAAGAATCACGATTGTTTCATACACCTATGAAAAACATGCACGTTTAGAACGGATTAGTGTTCAGAATCTACACAAATGGAAATGATATCTGAGTATTTCGAACAGGAATCAATGGTCACGAAAATATATTTTTGCCCCTGTGGCCAAAAATCGATGTTCCCGGGGCCAATTTGGGGCCCTCAGGACGGAAAATAATGTCAAATCGGGTCTCGCACGGTCGTTTCAGGCCCGAAATGGACGTACGCAATCCGAGTCGAAATGCACTAATATTTCGTTCGTTGACGGATATGATGTCAAGTTCATTTCCAAAATTCCCGACATACGAATGATTTTCTTAGTGAATCGAGCTCAATTATCAAGTGCGAGCCGAAGAAAATGATGAATAACTTATTTGCAATGGTGATATCTTATCCATATGTTATTCATTGGCTACGTACTCCATAGAGAACGTATTCCATCAAGGTTGCAGATGTTGGTGTTATTGACAGTGTTTCAGAACAGAAAAGTCGAAATGATCCACAAACTGAGCCAGCACCTATACATGTGTACACCATCTCCGGATTACAATGCGAATTACATGCTAAAATACATTTTCAAGGCTAACAAAATCCAATTACCAATGTTTTATTCGACAATTGAATCGCTGAGCTGAAACCATGCCGCCAACCTACATTAGCCACTGAGTGAACTGAATTTTATTCAAAAAAAAGGGTTGAAGATATCGACTACAAAAAAAATAATTATAAACACATACACACAGTTCCTAAAATCAATTTTCTGAAGCAAGTACGAACGAGAGTATCGGTAAATAAAACGTGGGAAAGATGATGCCCCCTATCACGACATTCCGCAGCTCACAAGATGTATAATAAGTATGTACAATAGAGTCCAAGAAAAATGTGCATCAGGCACGCAAAGACAGCCCATCAAATACAGATCATCAACTTCAAGATAAATCAAAATTCACGAAGGGTGTACGAGACACATCACGATGATAGGTATGCGCATTAGGCATGCCGCCGTAAGTATTCGTGCTTGTGTGCATGAATGGGGTCGCCGACTCTCACGCGACCCGGTAATCGAACACCCGACGAAAATACTACGATTTCAAGGGCACGACTGCAGAGCAGACGAGCCGGCGGCGCGCAGCTGCTATATCGTCGACACCCACACTAAGCTTTCAATTTGCTCGCGCATCACAGAATCCATCCGCGCTTCAATCGCGCTCCGTAGGGGCAGAAAAATGGGGTCAGGGGGCGGGAAGAAAGATGACCGAGTCGGGGTGCTGGCAAACGCTAGGGTCATGATTGCCGATGACGTACACCTACTGCACACACTCGGGCGTTCCGCGGCAGTTTGCCGCGCAGGATCGATAAAATTCTCCGTCATCGCGCGGGGCGCGGGGCGCCCTACGAAGTTTGGCCCGCCCTGAGTTGGATCGCGCCCGATTCCCCCGAATCGCCCGCGTTCCTCCGAGATTCGGCAGCTCGGAGATGTAGATAGGTTGGGAGATACTCAAGTACGCACCTCTTGATTCGAAGCGCTCGTGAACATTCCAGGAGGCGTTTGTTGCTCGTCTTCTACTGGGAATGACTAGGGACTTCGGACTCCGCTGCGGCTCGTGCACAAAACACCTGCTGCTCGCACCGCACCTCGCTATCGCTCCGACGACGAACGAGATGCGAGAGCACGTGTGTCGCGATGCGGGGCGACCTTGGCTTTCGGCTCGATGGTTTGGTGATATAGACGCGGCTCGCGGATTTGGTGAGCACTGATTACACGGCGATTCGTTGGGTGCGCAAATACACGAGAACGGATCCGCGGATGCGAAGGCTCGGCGTTGCTTGAAAGGGCGCACGTAGGATGACACGATTGCGCGTGCCGCGGGATACTGAGACCTGAGTTTGTGTAGGCAGCTGCAGAATGTATTTTGTAGATAGTTGGTCTGTGCCACCGCCGCGTAGCCGAGCCGGCGCCGCACGTGTGCCCAGGGCCGTGCCACGTGCTTTGACAATTTGGGCGACGTATCGCGAGCTCGACAAATCAAGTCGGTATATATAATTATATATACCGACACGCCTGCGCTCGTGTATTCTAAGCTTAACATCGAGATGAAAATTATTTTATCAAAATACTTACGAGATCTGTGAATTTCTTGTGATTTTGATCACAATGAATTCTTGAATGAGGAGTTGACGCATCAAAAGCCCCACAGACTGAATTTCGAGCTGAGTTTACATTCATTGAAAAACTCTTGACTTGTTTCAATTTTTCCATAAAAATCAACTCTCCTTTGATTGAAAAGGTTCTATAACCGATTTGATGTGCAGAGAGTCGCTATGTTATCGAGATCGCATTTCGAATCGTCTTGAGAACGTGGACAATCCTTATATATTCAGCAGATATAGAGAGGAGATTCAATAATTTTCGGTTTTGGTTATCCTACAAGCGACAATTTGTACCTAACGCGCTCTGCGGGATCTCGAAGTATAGATCGAAAGAATATAAGAAATTAATTTCCAGAGCTCTCATTCCGCAGAATCCGTAGTTCTTCCGAAGATTGAAAAAAAAAATTTTTAGCTAATAACACCCCAACTTTGGGGCGTTGTTGGACACAGAAACAGATTCTAGAATCAAAATAATGTATATGTACCCTCCCGATGTGCTGCGATTCTTTTTTCATCATTCAAAGAGTAGTAAAGAAGTTGCAATGGTATTACACTGAAAAGCTCGGATTAATTTGAATATTTCTGCCATATTTTTTGAGGGACGATCAAAAGGACTCGTTCCACAATTTCTCGACCCCTTCGGAAACGGCCCATATATTGATTAACATGGGCTGTCCAACGACATCCCACTAAACATTTTTTTTCGTAAAATAGCGGTAGCTTGGTTCTAATTTGATCAAATTTCAACCACAGCCACTCAAAATCTTCGTCTTTTGATGTCGTAATCTTCGAATATTAAGTGGCAATATGGGTACTGCAGAGGCTTGAGAGTTACTTTTTTTTTATATTTGCAAATAATCGCGTGAAAGTCAAAGAAAGTCGTAAAACGCTGTTTGAGCTTGTATAAAGTTGTGTATAGGATACCAACTCGATGGACCGAATACAGCTCAAAAAGATTCGTCTGTGTTAACAATGAACTAGCAATAATAATGTAGTTTTCAGCACGTGTACAAGGAATATCGCGATTGTCCAACATCATCCCGCTTTCCCCTATTACATATTCAGTAGATAAAGACAATCTGGTCAGACATTCGAACGCGGATGTCTGGCCAAGCTGTCTTTATCTACTGAAACAAATTTCCACCCTCACTCCCTCCTCTTCTACCTCCATTGGTTTGTATGCCACTACACTTGCATATACTCTTACAAAAGTAATGAGCTCTTGGGTTCGATATAGTTATGATATTTTCTTGCGACAAGCCTACTACATAATGTAAATGTTTATATAAATAAATATATGAATAAATAAAATAAATAAATAAATGTTATGTATTGAAAGAAGGAATTAATTATTGACCCAGCAGACAAATTATCAATACGCCAACCCCTAAACCCACCCAGACATCCACCAGAGAGAATAATATAGGCGCACTTTGGAGTATTTTAAGGCAACTACTTATGTTGCATACATTATAACAATCTGAATTTAGGAAATTTTCTAGCTACCACGGAAATAAATCACTATTTTGTCTTCAAGAAAAAAATGATCACCAAAAATTTCTCTGGTCTTCAAATTTGCCAGTTATCGACACTCCCATAATACTAGTTTCCGATATTTTCGATTCTAGAATCATTTTTCGAAATCCGAACGTAGGTTTAGAAGAGAGAACTCCAAAAATTACCTGGATCCCCCAAATCATCGTTTTTTACTCCACTTCGTAGTGTAATTATTTTTATAGTCCATCACTGATATTAGATTATAAGAGAAGTGAATATATTGTGCATTTCTCGTATCAAAGAGTTATAATATAATATGTGACAGACATGGCAAGAAAATACTAATTAGGACTAGTGATAATGACAGAAAGAAGTTTATCGCTATTTATAGGTCGATCTCTTTCAGGAGGCAATGCTTTATTATTTTCGGACTCGGAAAATAGTTATTCTTTCCTGTGTCTTCATTCTAAAGAGATGGGATTATGGGATGATTGCTTCAGAGATCATCCATACTGATTAGTACCTATATACTCTGTTCTTGACCATTGTCGATTAATTCATCCAAGCTCATGACGCCAAAGTATGTATGCATTCGCTGGACACTTGAACTAATCGAACGTTTTTTAATTTAGTGATTTTGTATCTCAATTACCTTATGCAGATCGTAACTGTTAGAGATCAAGGGTATCCGATGATGAAGATCACAACAGAGATGAGTGATGTAATATTCTCAATCTATTTCTCTCTCGTCTTGTCCAGTTGAATCAGGCCACGTCACTGCAATGAGTAATTCAAATGAGCGCGCCAAGCAGCTCGAAAAATGGGTGCAGCCCCAGAGGTTAGGTTAGCTCGAAACCAACACAATTTCAGGAAAACGTCACTCACACCGACGATGAGATCACTTTAGACAACTTTAGACATGCCGTGCTCTCGGTCATCCGTGATCGACAAACATTTTGCGAAAATTCCCTGATGCTTGTGTTATCCTTCGTCGCGCAGAACTGCGATTGACCTCGCCTCTTTTCCGTTGAACGACCAGGGTATGAGAGCACCACCACCTCCGCTGGTCGCTTCCTGTGAACTGACAGCCGAGGATCGGAGTCTACTCTTGAAGATGAATGATTCTTGATTCTCCAAAGTTCCCATCATCGTCGATTTGTTGTGACCCTCAGATAAATTGCCACAGGTTCGTTTCCTAGATTGCTTGTTCAGCTTGTAGATACCTATCCCTGCTCAAATCAAACAGTGTTTTATGTATGGAAATGCATGATATCAACTATGATTGATATTTTGACTTGTCATGCACTGTCAAGATTCTTCAAACTTCCTATGAACTCAGCCATACAGTGAAAATCTTGTTGTGATCTGTCAACCCACCCTGAGTGAATCAAAATAGTAATCTCAAGCAATTGAACATACCTTTATTCATGACTTTATCTCTGCCATCCAGCGCTGAGACGCTGCTGCAATCTCACACTTTCTAGGTTACAGCCCATCCTAACACTTTCGTAAAACCTTTGCTCTACACTTTTGATTCTACGTAGTATATTGGACACAAATTCTTGCAAATGCTTGTTTATATTCTAGAGCATAACAAGTAACATAATCATTTCTTCTCATCTATCCAAGAACTCTCCATTACGAGATTTTAATGCCAACTTTAGTCCATGAATTGGATAAAACCAATCATAAAGTTACTTTTTTTCTAGATTGTGAAATGAATCCTCAGTATCTGCAACAACAACACCAAAATTATGGCCCACCTCCATCAAATGCTTCATACGGTGAACCAAATGCAAATTATGCACAGACAGGATTACCTAATTCACCATCAATATTACTTCAAAAAGCACCTCCTGGACCACCCCCTACAAGTAACGCGGCTCCACCCAAGTCACCTTATTATGTGAATGATGTCCAAAATCAGAGAGCAGATGTCCAGAATGGTTCAAATTCACCACAGATGCACAGAGATAATTTGGCTGACCAAATGTCTACAATGGCTTTATCAGGATATCAGAGACCCCCACCTCCCCAAAATCTCTCATCTCAAGCTAACAAAACTGCATCTCTAATGCAATTGCCACCAGCTATGAATGGAGTTACTGATCAAAATCACCATCTTGCTCAAGGTCGTACCAATATCTTTCTTTTGAAACTTACTGTACTTATTAATAAGATTATCAAGCATCAATTCTCTTTATTCAAAATTTATACTGAAAGAAATAATTAATTAGCAGCTCAAATCTTTCCACTTATAACTGATCAAGAAATTTTAAAATGTATTGATCACGCTACTTTAAAGAATGCGTATAAACACTACATTAGCCAGACAAACTTGAATGAAATGTTAGTGCAATCCAAGGTCAATGATCTTTTTTCATTTCTAGGTGACACAGGAGCAAACCAAGTATCTCATAACCCCAGATATTCACCTTTAAAACCATCTCAAAATCATGCCTCAGCATCCTTGACATCACCGCCAAGCAGCTTCTCTTCTCCTAATAATCCTGTCACAGGAGCTCCACCTTTCAATGCACAACACTATTCTGGACCAATATCAAAGCAGAATCAGCTTCCAGGAGTCAATAACTTGAGAACCACGTCACCATCCATGCCTCCTTTATCTGGCCCTTTTGAACCTCCTTTGACACACAATAAATCTGAGGTTCCAAGAATGAAGCAAGCTGATGATATGCGCTCTATGAGTCCAGGGATGTCAACTAGTAATTTGCCAAGTCTTCCACCTTCGATGAGTCCGCAACCACTTGGAGGAACTTCAACATTGAATCAGTCTCAAAAGATATCTCCAAAACAACCTCCACTTGGACCGCCTTCATTGAGCAATCAACAGAGTTTATCTACTCCAGCAATGTCAAGGCCATTGACCACACCATCTTTATCTGGTCCTCCATTGTCTGGACAGAATTTACGAGGTCCATCTCCTGTCCATGAGCAAAATCTGCCCAGACCACCATTACCAAGTCAATTTGGCGGTCCTTTGGGACATCCTCAAACTCAACCACTCAACCAGTCAAACACGTCAAGACCCTTATTATCAAATCAATTTGGCACTCCTCCCTTACCTGGACAGAAAGTGCAAAGCCATCCACCTCAGAGCCAGCAGAATCTATCAAAGGCTCCACCAATGAATCAATTTGGTAATCCTTCAACAATTGGGCAAAGTTTACCAAATCATTTACCTATGAATCAGCAGAATACTTCAAGACCTCCACTATCAAATCAATTTGGTGGCTCATCGTGGCCTGGGCAACAAAATTCCTCCAATTCTTTGGGACAACAGAGCCTCTCAGGACCAGTGCCATCATCAGGACAACCTACTCTCCATCCTCAGTACCTGCACAGTAATAATACTCAATCGGAGCAACGACGATTTTCGCCAACGACGAGTCCAACTTTCCCTGGTCAAACAAATGCTGCAAGCGCATATGGTCATACCAATCAACCTTATTCAGACATGAGCCATGCTCAAGGATATCCATACTACGGCCAGACTGTGCAAAACGTAAGAGAATCAGACTTGATCACTATCTTTAATATTACAGTACAATTCCATTCAAACTTGTAGCTTGAATACTTTACACTTGGAAGTCTATATTTTCGGTCCGATTGATTTTCTTCAGTCCCTTAATTCATATCGAATTTATACCGTAAATCTTGTGCAGTATTTCTTGTGGTTAATTCACATTTCTGAAGCATCTTATCTTCTCAAGCTGACAAATATTCAATTCTCATCTGCTTCTAGAATATGTACGGCAATCAAATGAATCAATATCAGACCCGAACTACTTCACCCACGGATGGATATCAATCGAGTTCTCAACCACAAGCTAGAAGATTGGACCCTGATCAGATGCCAAGCCCTGTAAGTAATCATAATCTCACCTATGCAAATGCGAGGCTATTCAAAACAAATTGAATTCTTTCGTTAGATTCAAGTGATTCAAGATGACCAAAAAATGAAGAGTGGAGTATTTACCACGAACCAAAAAGGCCTGGTGCCACCACTAGTGACAACAAAGTTTACTGTTGAAGATCAGGGGAATGCCTCTCCAAGATTCATCCGGTCATCAATATACACTGTACCAACAACCGCAGATATTGTGAAGCAGGTAAATTTTGTACTTCTCCCTCAAAAATGTGTGCATTCGATTTTAGTAAGTTATCAACGAATCAATTTGAATATTGTAGACTCAGGTTCCATTTGCACTGATTTTGAGCCCTATGGCTCAACTTGAAGAAAATGAGTGCGAACCACCTGTAGTAGATATGGGAGAGGTCGGACCAGTACGTTGCATCCGATGTAAGGCTTACATGAGTCCATTTATGCAATTTGTCGATGCGGGAAGACGATTCCAGTGCATGTTTTGTAGAGCTACAACTGAGGGTGAGTCGAAAACTGTATATGGTACTTAAAATAAGCCCAGCTTCATAACTCAACGGATACATTTCACAGTCCCCACAGAGTATTTCCAGCATTTAGACCATACAGGCCAAAGGATGGACCGTTACGAACGTCCTGAGCTAATTCTAGGAACCTACGAATTTTTGGCGACGAAAGATTATTGCAGGGTGTGTATGACAATTTGAGTCATTTTAAATGTGCATTAATGACTTGTTATCTGAATTTGAATATTATCCATCATTTCAGGACAATAAGTTTCCAAAGCCTCCAGCAATCATTTTCATTATTGATGTCTCTTACAACAACATCAAGTCTGGGCTAGTCAATTTGCTTTGCTGCCAGATGAAGAAAATCATTCGGAATTTACCGATCGACGTAGGCCAAAACAAATCCAACATGAAAGTTGGTTTTGTAACCTACAACAGCTCTGTACATTTCTACAATCTCAAATCGAGTCTGGCTCAGCCTCAAATGATGATTATTGGTGACGTGCAAGAAATGTTTATGCCTCTCCTTGATGGATTCCTAGTTGACCCAGAAGAAAGCGAGGCCCTAATAGACAGTCTAATGTCTCAAATCCCTACTATGTTTGGAGATACTCGAGAAACTGAAACTATTCTTGCACCCGCCATTCAAGCTGGATTAGAAGCTCTAAAAGTAATTATTCTTTCATATCTTCATTGTATTAAACACAACAGATATTTGTATTGAAAATATTTTAGGCATCCGAATGTACTGGGAAATTAATGGTGTTTCATTCGTCGTTACCCTCCGGCGAAGCTCCCGGCAAACTGAAGGCTAGAGACGATCGCAAGCTTCTTGGAACAGATAAAGAGAAGAGTGTTCTCAGTAAGTTGGTTATCCTCAATATAATTTTGATTACAAGGATAATCTTACTTTTTTACACACTTCCAATTTTGATTACAAGGATAATCTTACTTCTTTACTCACTTCCGTAGGTCCACAAAACAATTTCTACAACAATCTTGGCCAGGACTGTGTAGGATCTGGTTGCAGTGTTGATTTATTTGTTTTCAACAATTCATATGTTGATATCGCAACTATTGGTCAAGTCTGCCGTTTAACTGGCGGTGAACTGTATAAATACACCTATTTCCAAGTGAGTTATTGCCAAGAAGTAGAGGAAATTTTGTTTCCTCGTGGTCTTCATCAAACTTTTGAACTTTGCAAGATTGAATTTTATGACTATTACATTCATTCCTACAGGCGAGCACGGATGGAGAGAGACTCGTTACAGACATAATGAATAATATTGGAAGACTTGTTGCATTTGATGCAGTAATGCGTGTCAGAACCTCAACGGGAGTACGACCCGTAGATTTCCACGGGCATTTTTACATGTCTAATACAACTGATATAGAACTAGCAAGCATAGATTGTGATAAGGTACACACAGCCTAATCGAAGTCACTTTATTCATTCTTGGTATTTCTCGCTAAAATAATTGATTTTTCAGGCACTTGCTGTTGAAATTAAACACGATGACAAATTGTCCGAAGATGAAGGAGTTTACATACAGGCAGCTCTTTTGTATACATCCTGTAGTGGCGTTCGTAGATTAAGAATCATTAATTTGAGCCTCAAAACTTCATCCCAAATGGCAGAGCTGTATAAAGCTTGCGACTTGGATGCAATGATCAATTTTTTGTTCAAACAGAGTAAGATTTTCCCCTCATATCACCCCTTCATCACCTTGAGAATTGAATTGCTTCACAAAAATCTCTCCTCTACAGGTGTATCTAAACTTGTGGATTCTTCACCAAAAGCCGTGAAGGATAATTTAAATTCGAGATGCGCGAGTATTTTAGCATCCTATCGAAAACATTGCGCATCCCCTTCAAGTGCCGGTCAATTAATATTACCTGAATGCATGAAGCTCCTACCACTCTACGTAAACGGAATTTCGAAAAGTGACGCCATTACCGGAGGTAAGTAAATATTACATACAGGATTAACGAATGTATTGAAAATGTATTAGAATATCAGATGAAGTACCCAATTTGAAATTTGAAAAGTCCTGAGCTTGTGAAGGTTTATATGAATTTCATTATTAATAGTTGTATTTCTTGCTGCTTTTTTCCCCAGGTGCCGGAATCACCGTGGATCAGAAAGCATACGTCATGATGGTAGTAGCAACAATGCCGATTAGTGAATCACTAGGTCACGTCTATCCAAGATTACTTCCTCTTCATAATGTGGATCATCAAGATACAGACCTGCCAACTATGTTACGCTGTTCGATTGACAAGTTTGCCGATGACGGAGCTTATTTATTAGGTAATAGAAAATTATCCAGTCTAAAATCTCTTCTCGTTGTATATCCTATATGAATCGCAACCCATTAATTCTCTTGCAGAGAATGGAATCCACATGTTTTTATGGTTGGGTTCCAATCTAAGCGCTCAATGGGTACAGTCCATTTTTGGAGTCGCATCCGTGATCCAGGTCGACACTGATAGGACCACTATCCCCCTCTTGGACAACCCCCTAAACAAGCGAATTCGAGAAATAATCAGTTGTGTCCAAAGTGAAAGGCGCTATTGTATGAGGGTGAGTGAAATCAATTTCATTCTATTAATTAAGATGGAATGACAAATTAAAGATGAAAAGGAAAATTTTTCGATTTGCTGCAAATACTAATTTGGTTTAACTTTTAGTTAACCCTGACGAAACAACGAGATAAAATGGAAATGGTAATGCGGCAATTCTTGGTCGAAGATCGAGGGGTCGACGGCAGTCCCAGTTACGTGGACTTTTTGTGTCACATGCACAGAGAAATTCGAACGCTTCTTAGCTAGTTCGAATCAAAGTAAAATATCTAGTATAATCGCTGGCGAACAAAAGATCAAATCTCATTTAAGTAGCTTAATTGTATAACGAACTTTTTTGTGTGAATGCTGCATGCGTGATAATGAGCGCGGACCTATAAGCGTGGGGGGTAGGATGAGGAAAGTTCAATCTGTAAATGAGTATATCTGAGAATGAATGTTAGTACTATATAAATAATGTGTCAATAGCCATCATACCTTATTGTATCATTTAGAACTTCTAAACTAATTGTTAAGGTGTAACAAAATACTTTAAAAATTCACACCGTTAGCCAAGGTTGTTGATGGAAATTTACCCGCCTTGTTTGAGAGTATTTTTATTGTTCCGGTCAATTGTATATTTCTTTGATTTTATAGAACAGTGTATATTGAATATAATATTGATAATGAACTCAGTTTCCGTAACATTCACGAGACCACATAAGCCTGGCCTTACAATAGATAGAAATTGATCTGGCTAGCGGAAACTTGCCGAATAAATGTTGTTTTTATGGTATGAAACGGCGTTTCACTCGTAGCATCAATCATCTCCATCCCAGCACGTGTCAATCTGGGTCTAGAGACTCCAGTCCACGTTGGATCAATAATCGCGAATCAAAAATAACCAATGGACAGCGTGCGGACCTCGGCACGGGCGCTCATCGGCGTATTATATTGTATACCTATACACGCCACTCCTATTCAATTTTTCCTCACACATTCATGCGAGCTCGCGTCATTATCGCGGATTACATTACGAACGCCCATCACGCCCGCTTCTCCGAGCGGCCCGGGCGCCAGTGCGCAACCACCTGTGCCGCCCGCCGCCCACGCAGTGTCATCGCGGATAACACTCAGCACCATAGGAATTACGGAAAATAGGGCTCTCACAAGTTCTTCGGGACATGCTATTAGTGCAGGACGATTTTTGTGCAGAGAATCTGCAGTTGACAGTTTCGTCGATGGGTTGATATCCAAGGAAATTTTGTTTAGCCGGACGAGAAGATTAGTGGCGGACGACGCAAAAGGGCAGCCCTTAGGGCTCCGCCAGCAGCTGTTGGAGAGATGTGAGGGAGTTTTCCGAGTGTCGTGCGTTGTCGGGAAAATGACGCGTGATGAGATGGAGCTTGCTTGGGGAACATCACCCCGTGGGGCGAGCGGAATAATTGTGGAGGCGGTGATTACCCGGTGATGAGCTCCGGAGCCTGGAGCTTCGTAAACTCTCCGGCCAGGCTAGCCTGTCAAAACAAGATTCCGTCTGCTGCGAGTGCTGCATGACCGCACCTCGCGCATCTCCGGGTTAGTCCCTGACATTTATTGTCATTTCTCGCTAAAACTCCAGGTGAAAAGTAATCGATGGGTTAGACAATTCTTGTAGGTCAAAGTGAATTGATCTGTCACGTGAATCAAACAAGATATCATGTGCCATTCTTACATGCATGATGTTTATCAGAGGATTACAAAGCCTCCTAATCTCTTATCAATTACTGATCTTATCAGATCGATGAATCATGAGAAACCAGAATTTTCTTTGCTGACAGCTTTCCTAGTTGTAGAAATGCAGATTCTTTGTATTGGTGTCAATAGCGACTGTATCTATAGCCCATCTTTATGACTGCTGTGTTGAAAGCTACTTTCATTCTAGGAATTTTAAACTGCATCATTATTATGCAAGATCTGAAGGTCTTTTGAGATCTAGTGGCTCTCTCAACTACTCAGTAAAAAGACTCGCAATCATGGGACAGCAATTACTCATACTTCTTTTCCTTATTCTTCAGATATAATGATTAATCCTGAATACAACTCTTTTTCACTATTTTCTAAAGTCTCATCATGCAGGGTCAATGCATCTTTAATGCGTTGACTCATGAATGGTAGGATATTATCCTCATCCATGATCAAAATGATAATTAGTGCATGTTTCCACTCACATGAAATCCTCTGACATTTTATAGAATATTCCAAAACCACTATCACTTGTACATAATGTTTTATAATATTGAATCTTCCCTATTTTTCTCCATTTCATGATTATATCTTTTCCAGGATCATGACTACTGAGAAGAATGTGCTTCGGAAGGACTTTTATGTGTGCATAGCAATTATTTTGATTGCATTAATAAATCATTTTGGGCTCTCATTTTACATTTTTCTTGGACTACTGACAATATGCGGAACATCTTTCACGCCAGCAATTTTATTCTATGCTTACACCAAGTCGTCGCCCAGCTTACCGGTTGGATGGCAGTATGGTCTCATAGGCAGCACACTCTTCCTCATCACCGTATTATACTATTTTGATCTACTCTTCTATGTTTTATTTGGACTTTTGACTGTGATTGGTATGTTACTTGGGCCCGCGATAGTTTTGTACATACATTCTGATCTATCACTGGAAAAGTCTAATGGCAAGAATACTAAAAAATTGACCAGAAAATTCAATCCATTCCAGACACTTCTGATGGTGAGTGACACTTTTCTTCCACCCACTGTTGATAAAATTCAAAAAGTCATTGGGTCTAATTGGTACACTATCACTCAATTCTACTTTTACTTACAGAAAGAGTCCTTTCTAAATGAAGAAGAAATGAGGGATTTAACTCGCTATCCGCTCATATTTTCAAGACTAGTCGATGGAGCTCTACAGAATCTGTTAGACTTAGTATTTAGAGATTTTGTTGGTAATTGGTTGGAAGATATAACTTTTGGCACAGAAAACCTGATGAATACTGCTAAACAAGATGTGTGGGAATCTATACAAAAGATACATGAAAGAACTGAACCCATTGATCACACTAATCTGGTAGCTCTTGGATTAGTCAATACTGTGACTTTCCATTTTGAAAGGATAAGGCTTGCTCAAGAAGCAGTGTAAGTTCTGAATTTGTTATATTTGAGAAATTCATAAACTCACTCTTTTCTTCTGTGCAGTGTTAATGGAGAAGAACCGGTATATATGCTACTCCCACATCTAGTATCGGAGGAAGAAGAAATAGAATATTTGCGAAAAGTGAGTGAAGTATTCATCTTGTTTTTTATGCCCAGAGGATACACAATTTCACCAACTAAAGATTTTCTAAGAGAAATTTTCACTTGTAAAAGTAAGTGATCTAAAATGATGTCTCATTTGAATAAGTATAGTGCATGATTCAAGCCCAATGTTACATATTTCAGTTTTGAAGCCTTTTGTAGACACTATAACAGATCCAGATTATATCAATCAGAAAATTTTATCATATATCGAACAACAAGAAATGACTGAGGCATTCCATCGCAAGACTTGTGAATATGCCGATTCTTTTGAAGATTTCATGGCTCTGATTAAGCACACTAGAAATCTTGAAGTTCTTAAACGTATTCGATACAACATAGTGACCGAAATCATGCAAGCAACCACGACCCAAAATATTCAAAGAGCTCAAGGTTTGGATCCGGAAAATACAGCGTACGGAAAAATGGATCCATCTCAGTCAAGGAAATTGAAGCGTTATATTAGTCAATTGACTTACGCAAAAAATACGTGCGAACGTCATATGCAAGCTTTGGGTTGGGATGGTTACCCAATGGAAGATGATGATGTTATAGATCCTATAGCAACGCCAGAGATTAATAAAGTTATACCACTACGAGTCATTTTAGATAGTGTCATAGGTATAGTATAGATAATGCAATGGAGTCCCACCCATCTTTCTGGTCGTAACGATGATTATATTGGTGATCAAAACGTTGCAGGTAGAAAGTACTTATCACAATTTCTTGAACAAGTGTCTAGTCAAGGATTAATTGGATATTATACAGCTGTACAAGAAGTTCGTACAGCAGATAAATCTAGTTGGCATCAACTAGGAACAGAAATTTTTTATACTTATATTGCGATTCCTACTGCTGAGATTAAGATTGATAAGGATGTGAAGAAGCGAATGGAAAGTTTTCTACTAGGCGATAATGGTCCGGATGTTTTTTATGAAGTGCAAGAAATGGTAGTCCAGATATTGGAGGACAAATACTATTCTTCTTTTGTAGTTAGTGAACAGTACAAAAAATTACAAGAGCTCATGAATGAAGGGAAATTAGATGGTAAGTAAATAGGAAATTCGATATGTGGAATATATTTTTGCCGGGTCCCTTGCAAATCTGAAGTCAGAGGGGGTGAAAGATCGGATCGTACAAATGATATCAAAAAAAGGGATATTCTCTCTAACATTTATCGAATCCTTCACGATATTGAGTTTTCAAACAAAGCAACACAGAGCAACAGGTTGGGAGTTCACATGTACCTAAAGGAATTAGCACGCAATCACATATCACTTTTCCATTCCGAAAAAAGTCGCAAAAACATTTCCATTATTGATGACTAATGATTTAAACTCTTGAAGAGAGTGTTTGACAATCGTCCGATTTCGGCTTTAATATAAGTACTTAAGCATATACGAGGAACGTCTAGCAATGATTTTCTGGATTTTGATTTGGTTGTGAGTTGATTTCAGAGTTATTGTGATGCAAGTATGACTACGCGGGGGAATTCCGAGATTCGGAGACTCTTTCAAACTCTTTAAATTGTGCGAGCATTTACATAAGATGAGGCCGTCCCACTTGTACCGAAAAAGAATTTTATCAAATTCAGAAGCAAAACCAGCAGAATATGAGAGAAGTCTAACATTTATAGAATGTTCATATTTTGAGGACTTGAAATTTAAATTCGAAACCAAAGTTTTGACCGGTTTTGAACAAGCACATGCAGTGTCTATTCATATGATGAAAATGTTTATAAATGTGATGATAGAATGCGCTATTGGTTTATATTCACTCGGGGCTCAAAATAGTCAGGAGAGTCACCGATTGCATATACTCTATTGTTTAGAATCAACATCACATCTACTTCGCATGCCGTTCTCGCGCAGTTATCATCAGAATAGTTTTGCTTTAATTGTGTGCCAGAGACTGCCACGCAATGGCTAGGAATCATTGGAAAGGAATGCGGAAATATGCTTTGAGGTCCTTGAAATTTACGAATCAAGTTCTTGAACTCGTACAATCGAAAAATAAATCTCAATACTCCTGTCTATAATAATCTATCAACATTTATTTGTTTCATTTAGAAAACGGTCGTGAAAGACAACCAATCTTTGAGTAAATTAGGACGGAGACGAACATCGCCTTTAAAGTTGAATCCGGCATACTTGAGATCACAAATAGTTTTCAATTTATAGAGATGATTGAACCGTTAATCCATAATAGAGCTCACTTCATGCCAGTTGGTTGTATATTTCGCGAAATGTTCTCACATAATCAACTATGCGGAGAGTTTCGAAAATGAATGCAGCGTACAAATTACTTCACATCATAATCATTTTGTCCACTATCGATTCACATCGTTTCTAACAACGTTTATCAATAGTCGAAATGTTTGTCTAAAACTCTCCAGCTTTGCAATTAAAAAATTGATGAATGTCACAGTTGGCTATAGACTCCTGTTTGATCCTCATTTCAGTCTCTCTAGAACTTCAATTACCATGGCTATGGTGCTTTTCTGATATATGGTGTTGTTGAAAATACTCGCGTGAGAAGTAATTTCGCATCTCTTTGTACCTTCCAGATTTGATGGAAGATCAGAGATCAGTTGTTAATGGATCCATCTCGGAGAATACTGCTTTGCTCGTTGGAGAACATTCCAATTACTCGAGGAAAAAGTTGACTCAGTTACAAGAGAAACTGGAGAATAAGATACAAGCCTTGGAGGCTCTCAAGTCTTCTCTGAAACCGGATAACAAGGTGTTGAGTATTTTGGCAAAAGAAGTAGAATGGCTGCAAGGAGAGAGAAGACAATTAGAGGCACATTTGAGTCACACCGAAACGTGGGCAGATCATTTAGGTCATTGGAGAGCCGATGTCCAGAGTGCCGAAGTATGTATCAGTTGACATATTTCTTCTTTTTTCTTTTTAGTAATTGCATAGTAGTACGAATAATGGACAAGTCTTCCGTTGTCCCATTTGTTACGAATAGAAAGATTTCCGCCATCCTTATTCTTTAGCCTACCCCCGTCCAGTGTTTCGCTTCCGACCCATACGCATGGTCTGATTCTGAGAGCTGTGATTCACGTTAGTGGTCGAATTCCAAAGCGTATTTTAGCTCATCTTGAAGTCGATTCTCTAAGCTTGAAAGTGAGCTATGACATCTCAATACTCGCAGATCCATGGGGGCTACAGATTCGAAAAGGTGGGAACAAAATAGTTCTGGGCAGGAATAGGTCGAGACCAGCGAAAAGATTGTTCAAGTTCTCGACTAATTCATTCATCAGAAAATCCACGTTGAAGAGATTCATTTCCCTTCTCTACACAATTCTTCAACAAATTTTGTTTTGAATTTCATCCAAAAGCATATGAGCAGTTCTGCCGAAAACCAGCTCACTTCGTGTCTCAATGAATTATGGCCCTCTAACTTGATAATCTGATTCCCTAGAATACATAATTTATTTCTCTGTTGCGTTTTTCCTTCGGCGAATCCCGTAGTATGCCTTCAAGACGAAACTCAACATTCAGCCCCATTCTATGATGATGCATGACTTCTCAGACATCTTCTCACGTAAAATCATTACATTTTGCCATCTCCTGGAGATATTTTGATCAATTTTTGAAGGGGCTATCTTCATCTTTCCGTCCAAGGGTGTGTGTAGATTCTGTCTCCTAATTTTGCGTAAATGTACGAGTTATAAATGGATGAAGGTGCTGATTGAATAATATGAGTACGAGGGGTTTTTAAAGTATGAACTGTCCATCCACAGATCTCTAACTGTCAGAAAAAAATCAATACAACCACCAAAAATATAAGACCAAGCCTTTGTAACACAGTTCCTCAACTCAGAAATACGGCGATAGATAAGAGTTACTCTTACAGAGGTTCTATCGCAGGACAGTATTTGAATCAGCGATGAGTGATACAATCGGTTACTCCTGCCAATAATTCATTTAGCACTCTTATTAGTGCGACGTTTCAGCTATCTTTTATAACCTCCTTCAAGCTCAATAATTGTCGAAAATCACATATGAGTCACTCTCAAGAGATCGAAATTCAAATAATTGCTACAAGCAAAGCTTAATGGTTTGGTCTAGATAATAAATTTTACTATCTTTCAGTCAGATGTCATGTTTGAAAGATAGTCAAATTTATTATCTAGTCGACACTAAGCTTTGCTTGCAGTAATTAGAAAAACTTCGATCTCTTGGAAGTGACTCATATTTGCGATGTTCGCTAAGCTTGAATAGGGATACAGAAGATGTTGATAAGGCTATAGAAGCCGAAATGTCGCACCAAGAGCTAAATAAATTATTGTCAGAAAAAACAGTTAGTATCAGTCATTGTTGATAGATGAGAGTGTTCATTCCGTCGCCACTCAGAACGTGACTAAAAGTCGATTCATTCAATCGGCTTTTAGCAACAATTTTGCCCAAGTATTTGGTAGTAATAAATGTTATCCATGCGAAAATATTTCTACGACTCTTCTCCGAACCATTAAAGAATATTTAGAGCGACATAAGAATTCTGTGGCTGTTACTTCCGCGGAAAAACGGCAAATTTATGCTAAAAATTCGTACGATTTATATATCAATAAATTTTTTCGACTTTCTATTTTTTGTAGTTCGGCTACTCAATCTAGATCGGGATCTAGATAGAATAATTAGTGGAAAATCCGCCTCAAATACGGGAGAGTTAATTTTTACTTTTGTTCATTTTCCATCCTCAACTGACAATGAGTTAGTTTCGGCTGTACTGCCGATATTCAGAGTTCAATGTGGATTTTCGGATATTCAAAAAAAATTGTCGCGTTCTTATCTACGTGCGGAGGGTAAAATATATGCAATGCCCCGAAAGGAGGACATATCTCTTCACAAACCACTTTTGCAATCGAACGAAAATATATAAGCCACGGTTTATTATGAAGCAGGCTCGGTCTTCAGAGACCAAATACGGAAATTTTTAGTCCTATGAATTGATAATGGTTCAATAGCCTCTCCATATCGTTTTGTATTGCTCCAAATTCGAGCAAATCTCGTAGATCATATGAACTCTTCTTTTGAATTTCAAGTACAGTAAATTGAAATAGTAATTTATCTTAACAGACGCCAGAGAATGGAGAACCACCAGAATTCGTATTGGTGGTGCATAAAGTAGCAGACGAAGCCGATGAAAGCAGTATCTCCACTGGATGGGTTGTTTTGCGAAAGCTCCCAGAGTTTCAGGAACTTCACAAAAAATTACGCCAATTATGTCCTATTGTAAGGAATTTGGATCTTCCGTCTCAGCCGATGAAATTCTTTGGGAAGGCTGATAAAAATACAATGGACAGAGCAAAAACGCAAAT
>JAPYYZ010003057.1:0-13014 GCA_030522705.1 Eretmocerus eremicus | reverse complement strand
CCGGGCCAGCCCAACATCGATCGGATCGTCATCGCTGCCGGTATAGGCGAGCTCAAGTTGTGAGCCGCTGCCACAATATGCCGCAGCAGGTGGCAAGTTGATTGAGCGTATCGCTATGACGGTATGTCTCCCGCTGCTAACGGCGTCTCGAGTCGACAAGCGGCTTAGCGAGACGCTCTCGTCTCCGGAGTAAATCGAGCGCGTGATGCGAGCAGTATCGACTGCGCGAAACAATTATCCACCATCAAAATTTCAGAAGCGAGCCCCGCTGCTCCGGTCAAGCCACCCCTCCGGCCGCTTGAGCTGCCTGGACGCGCGGCTGCTGCGCTCGTCCTTCGTCTCGGGAAGCTATCCGATCCAATTTCTCCGCTGGCGAGCTTGGGACGCTCGCGGCTCTCTATCAGCTGCGAGGTGACGCCGGGGAGGATGGGAGCGGAAGAGCCGCAGAGACGAGCTCGGCCGAGATGGGAGATCGCGCGCCAGCAGACCCCTGGCCAGTGCCTGCCTCTCTGCGACGGTGTAATACGCCCCGGGCAAATATTCTCTCTCTGTCGCTATCTGTGGCCTCGCGCGGGATTAATTGGACGCGCTGCCAGGCAGAAATTTGCGTGGCAGCTGATAATGCGCCGCCCCGGCCCCGTATCAGTTTCAGACTCTGGACTCGCTCTCTCGGCTGCGCGCGTTTTCTCTCCCTCTCTCTCAGTGCGCGCACGTGAATTATTCCGCGCGACTCCGGCGCTCTTTTCGTTATTAAATTACACGCCCGTACAGGGAGAGATGAGGAGAGAGAGAGGAAGAGAGTTCCGCTCCGGCCACAAAGCCACGCGCAGATTACACGGAACCGATAGCACCTGCTGGACCCGAGTGCGCTTTGAAAATTGTCATTTCGCCGAGTTGCCGGCTCATTGTTGAGCTTTGGCTGTTGAGCGATACAATTATTCGTCGTTCAGTCAGCTTAACTCGTTTTGAGCTTCATTCTCAGTATTTGATTGTATGTTTTTAACATTCGTGCGTCTGTTGTGGATTTCACGGTGCTTTTGCTTCAGTGATGTATCAATCCCAGGAATTCCTTGCTAGTCTGAAACATGCAGTATATCATCGAGAATGTCTATTCTGTAGTATATTAGTCAATCAAAATCGTATGCTTCATAGACTCAACTTACCAGATCGCTGAATCTGTTCAATTTCAATTTGAAAGAGACCAAACCCTCCGCGTATTTCCTGTTATTCTCCTTTACCAGTTCTTTATTTTTAAAGTAAGTTTCTTTTCTGTGCTCCTCTTCAGCAGGGGAAGAATAATGTTTCATATACTCTTTCTGTGGGATTATATAGCAAATGAGGAAGTATGGAAACCATTAAATATGTTCTATTGAATTAGATTGATTTGAGAAATATGAAAACGCTCTTGTTTATTCACAATCAAAGATTGAACGTCAAGCGATTATATGAATCTTATATAAAATGTCTCACCTTGAAATTTCGCCATTCCACTTCTTCGCTCGATAAATAATATTTGGCTTGCACAATTGCAACGGTAACTATGAGAAATAGTACGACTTGTTTCATCGTGTTGAGTCTGAGTCAACTTGAGATGAGTGGTTATATCGATTGGTGGAATACAGATTTTGGATAGCAACTTTTTGCAAAAGTATATTTTTGACAATATGCAAGCTATTGATAGTTTCTGCCCGAATAGATAAGTGAGACTAGATTCAAGATAAGTTCTTATATGAATGTGTCAAGGAGTCGCGTGAGCCACGGAGACGCCATTACTCCACACTAAAATTCGTCAGAGTGTCACGCTTCTCACGAGTTTTCTTCTAGCTTCATCATATACAAGTAATGAAAGCTGAGCACGATTGAAGATAATTATCTGATAGAACTCGACGGTCGAGGGCACGAAATCTGTTCAAGTGATATTGTAGCCTGTCAAAAATCTTGGAGTATTCAAGTTCGAAAGAATATTGAAGATCTACTATTCTACCTGAATTCACACATCTCCGATGAATTCATAGAGACATTATGAGTGCGAGGGTGGTAGGAACATCGTTAAAAATCGGTATTGATTGGCCTCAACAAACCGCTGGTCGACGCAGTGAAAGCAGACGGACGTGTGCATGGGAGCTTTCATCGACGGGTGCAGCATTTCTCGCTCAGGTGCCTCATCTGACGATCCACATGCAGAGTGTGCGTGTGCGTGCGTGCGTGTATGTGTGTGTGCGTGTGTGTGTGTGTGAGAGAGAGAGAAGGTATCGTGTATGCAGCTTGTTGGCGAGCAATAACCATAACAAGGCGCGCGTGAACTATGGTCACGCAGAGCCTACCCTGAACTGGGTGAATTGGCACAGCCGCGATCTTGAATAACTGGCTCGCTCGCAGTGACTCGTGCTCCTGACAACTGCGACGAGGCCACCGGCTAGGCGGCATTGCTTCCGACTCTCGCCTCGGTCACCGGCACCGTAGCGATCCCGGGCGCAGCTGGAGACGGCATAATTAGCGCGATCGATCGACTCTCTGCGCCCGATTGCTTCCTTTGATTTCAGCGCGTCGAGCTTGCACTGGATGCGCATAGAGCTATCGCTGTCTATGCGGCACATTGCGGAAGCCTTATTGTGACGCGATACGCGGCTCGCGTAAACTATCGCGCGACTGCGGAGAGCCGGCCATGTAGGTTTAACTAACCAAGATTCGTTGTATGTTCACTGGAACAGATGCTATATGATCAGAGTTTGGAAACGAGAGATGGATCACGGACCCGAAAGTTTCCCGTTTCTTGCAAATCACCTTAAAGCAGTCACATTGTTTGTTCAGTGACAGCAGAAACTGATTGGATTGATTTTCACATTTAGTATGCTGCTTCCATTGCAGAATAGTTTCGCATGTTGCGTTAGAAGTTGGCAAGTTTTTCCTGATGGGGCTGGAATCATTGGCAAAAGGTGGATAAGTAACGCTAACCGAGAGAAGTAAGCTCATGAATCAAGCGATTCTCGAAATATAATGTCAGATTAAATCCATCAAGCTCGATTACTAGGGACTGAATCAGGGATGAACTATGGATTGTTGCAGAATCCAATCCTCCTGCATCTGTGGACTCACTTAGATAATTGTTTTCCTCGATCTGATTGAAAATTCTACAATAACCTGGATTTTAAACATTTTTATACCTCATTGAAGAGTTTGTGGATGATTCCTTGAACTAGATTTTTCGACAAATGGAATGATTGTTCATTGATCGAATGATCAATCAAATAACACTGCCGCCCACCGTTGGAAAGTAAATGAGTGACGTTTTTGAAAATCTTGAGTTTTTCATACCGTTGGATGACTGGTGACATTTTCCATCTCCGTGTAAAGGCCTCATATTCTTAAAAAAGTTGCACATGCCTCAAATCTGGATGAGTTATTGGAAGAGAATTGCCTATTATATGGCAACTCACAGATCTGATGACATTCTAGCTGTGGACCTGCTGACCTACCAAATGACCTATCCACTAACCTGCTGATCGAATAATCTATCAAAATACTAACCATCCCAGCTTACGTACCTGCCAACCTATGAATCGACCAAACTAGCAATCCACAATGTACCGACCTGAGAGTTAATTTACCAATATGATGCTCTGCCAACCCACTTCTCTAGCCTGGCGATCAATTAACCTATCGAACGCTGACATCAAGACTCACTCCCATCCTCATAAGAATCTTTTTTTCCTTTCGATCGACTAGATGAGTTAAAGGACTGTATTACTCCCATCCTGATGATTTGTGGACCCCACACTCACCTAATTTGCTGATCATTAAGCCATTAGAATGCCTATCTGTTGACTTACCAATGAGATGACCTGCTGATCTATCATTTCATCGATTAATAGACCGACGCACAGGCAAAGCGTTAAGTGGGGTTGGTTAATCAGCAAGCGAGCGGGTGCAAAAATTCTCGAAGCAGTAAATCGCAGGTCAACGACATGTGTGATCTCTAGTTTGGTGTGCAGATTTGGTAGCTCGGCAGATGAACAAGTTAATCGGTTAGAATGTCGTGAGGTAATTGACAAGACAACGGAGCGGCCAATTGCGAGGTCAGGGGGCCGACAGGTGATTTGACTGGTATGGTAACAGGTGGACTGGTTAGAGCGTCAACTTGATATCATCACGTCCGTGGAAAGCTGATGGTTTCATCAGTACTAGATTTAATGATGGGCGCCATGGCGCGCGGATGTGTACAAAATGTAAATGTGAACACCCCTTTATAGAGTTGAATACAAGCTGTTAATTGGACAGGTATCTGCAATACCTCTATGCAATAACATGTGAGGCATCTCTCAACAAATACATATACGCGATCACATTTATATCGAAAACAGCGTGGAACAAAACGCAGTTTATCGATATCTTGAAGCTGTAGAATCATATAAGGGTAAGATCATCAAAAGTTCTTTCCATCCGTAAATTCTCGATCAAAGTACTTCTTACACAAATTGCATTGATGAAGGTAAGCACGTGGAATTGTGTATTTTCTTCTAGAATTCTTCATCAAAACTCTTCCAATTAATGGTGGCCATTGCCATTACCATTCATGATTTATAAGAAACTACATTCTCACCAATTTTGAATTTCATGGATGTGGAATGTAATCCACTCCCCGACCACAGATAATTACTGCGCTACGACTTTACTTTGTAGAGGTGAATTTTGGTGTTGCTCGAGGTGCCAGAGGCAATTTCTCGAACACGGATCATAGATAGCCGGATGCTACACGGGAACAACGTACACCAGGCTGGTTTCATTCAACGAGCGTACACGTGCTCTTCAATCAACTGAAATTGATGCCAGGCGTTCGGAATAACGGGACGAGCCCTGCCGTCGGGGCCAAAATTTTGACATATCTCAGCCGTGTCCTCTGTGCCTGTGCGTCCCTCCAAAGCCGCATTGTGATCGATTTGGCATAACCATCACTTGTTTCTGGTGCGATTCTAGCGCCGTGTATACCTTCATTGGTCAATTCGACGACTGGGATGGCGCCTCGTCGTTCAATATCAATCGACCGTATCGGTGCGATCGAGCCTGTAATTACAAGTCAACGAATCCATTAGGCCGATGCCAGGATCCCAGCGGCAGCACTCGAATCCATGCATATGGATGTCAGTGGCGATTTGATTGCTACTATTGTGGCTCAGGATCCTCGACTCTGAAACTGAACGTTCCGAGCCTCTTCCTCAAGTACCTCCATATCACTGACATCGTAAACAAAGTCATTCGTAACTACAAAAATGTTTAATTTTGATATTCTATATTGAATTCATGGTACTGCAAACCCTCTAAGATATCAGGTCATTAGATTGGAGGGATATGTGTACTTATTTATTTAAAATATCAATTGGAGCAATTCTAATGCTTCAAAATTTCGCCTTTCCCATGAGCAAGAATGCTACAAGTGTTTGGTTCCATAAATTCACGAAGCTCTGATACGCACTTTTACGTGAATTTCCTCGATAGCAAAGTTAACTCCTCATCTTTTGAATTCTGGTGATCAATCTGCCAATGAAACGCGCGACTGATCAAATTCTTCAGATTGACTTGGTCTTGGGAACAATTTGATAGTCATTTGATTTTTCGAGTTATAGATATGGGTGTTTTCTCCGAAACTTGGAGTTTCTCTGTATCGCATTTTTCTCATTCTCCTGGAGGTCACGTTCTTTTTATCGCAATTCTGATTTGTTTTCCTAAATATCGAGCGTTATTTTTTGTTTGATTGTTGATCTCGTCAAATTTTCACGTCATTCAAAAACAAAAATTGAATATCCTTGAGAGTCACATCCTATCATCATAAACTGCCAAGTTCCGATGACTTGCCAAACGATCGAAACTTTTGAAGCTGATTTCAAAGGAAGTGATTGATGTAAATGACTAACTGTCTCGTTTCTGACGACAAGCCACTTTCACGTCTCGAAATATCTCCATCTTGAAAAAAGTGCCTCTAAAATCCACAGCGAGTGAGGCTCGCAAGCACCCGTGAAATTCTACTTGGAGAGCCATCGCAATTTTTCCAGCCGTCGCACACACAGCCAGCGGAGGCAGCGAGAGCTAATGCACCCGCTGATATCGTCGCAACGACGCAGACGACGACGTGAGATCGATGCCATCTCGTCTCCCCGTCACGTCACGCTGCTTACCCTCGCCGGAGTGACGGAGCAACGCTAGACTCCTCCACTAGCTATAGCCGCACACACATCGTGCTCGCGAGATTCAACTTTGTCAAGCTCGATGATCTCGGAGTCTCGACGAGTCGCGTGATAACTTCGCTCCAGCCTCCTCATCTGCTAAGTATTGGACTTGCTCTTGGCGCAGTATGCATGTCATGCGAAGGCGCCTAGTTCAATTTTCTCGCTAGACTCGCGATCCGATCGCCCTAATGCTTTTAACGCGAAGCCCGTCATCCCTTTCGAGGCTGTATAGCGTAGTTGCGTGTATTGGTGCTTTCCGCGAGCGAATTGGAGGCTATGGTAATGATGTTTGGGCCGAATTGCGGTAGATGTATAGAGAGATATCGTTAATGGGCGGCTTAGCACTTTGGCGATCGCGATACCCGCCAACTTTATGCGACGTCGCTTGTGTTGACTCATCGCTTTCATTGGCAAGCTATTATCGCGAGCGCTCGCAACGAATGAATAAAATTGCCCGTCCTCGTGAGTTATTGCCAGATGCGCATTCTACTCGATCCAATACTCATTGTAAGAGAGGTCTTAAATCATGACCGTTATCTGCGGTGTACAAGTGATGAATGTCAATGTTCAGTCAGACGGAACGGTAGCATGTAGATTTTTACTCGAGACCAAAGCCATATTATGATCATTTCTCAGTTTGGATTTCATTTATATTCATGACGTATTCGCCTATGCATAGGACGCACCAAAAAATCGATTTTAAGCATTTAAAAACAAGGGTGTTTCTTATGTGTGAGTGTACGTTATGTGTGTGTGTATGCATAGGACGCACCAAAAAATCGATTTTAAGCATTTAAGAACAAGGGTGTTTCTTATGTGTGAGTGTACGTTACATGCGATTTCCTAGTTTTTCCCCATTTTTCCTTCGGAAAAATGGGTTGTGTCTTATCTACAAGTGTTTCTCATATATGGGTGAGTACGGTAACAACTTGAGGTAATTAAACGCAAGAGTCAATATCAAGTGGCACGGGCTACTATTTTCAAAAAATCAGATGGATAAAAGCGTCAACTAATAATGGATTTCATATATTTGAAATTATTCACTAATCAAATAAATCAAAATAAGGTGTATCATACATGAATTATCGTTTATACATAATTTACGAATCATTTTCACATTTTCTTCTTCCAATCTGTTATTGACAAAGAGACATCCATCATCTCTGGTCATTCGTGATGGATTAGGAATGACAAAGAATTGCACTTCCACCATGCGAGTACATCAACCACACCTGATGCTCTGGAACTTTGCAAGTAGCGATCAATTCCCTCCTCAGAGTTAACTTTTCCAGGTTCATCATGTGAAGTATCAAAGTTTGTACTATAAGCTTACACCTAGGCTACACTTTTCGAGCTTGAATCGTCCTCTTATGTGAATTATTGATAATTAGTTCGTAGATCGGCATTGGAGGACTAATTTTTATATTTCTTCATCAACCTCAAATTTGAGGCCGATTTATAATGAAACATCGATCACAATTTGATCATCGAGATGTTAATCAATGAAAAAATGCATCTGACTGACATCGTGAAAAAATCGCCTGGACCCAGGTCCGAACTGGAAACCTTCTCAATGCCGGTGAGACGCTCTGCTAGATGAGCTATCCAGGGCTCAAACGCATTGATTTACATCTCGACGATCAAATTGTGATCGATATTTCATTATAAATCGGCCTCAAATTTGAGGTTGATGAAGAAATATAAAATTTAGTCCTCCAATGCCGATTTACAAACTAAATATCATTGACTTACACCTAGATGTTCTGCACATATTTCCGGCAGGTTCAGATCGGTTTAGAGAATCTGATACTTTGTATTCAGGAAAGTTTTGAATTTTATTGAGGATTCCTACTTCAAATCTCGACTCCACGTACTTTTATCACAACCATGCAAAGTGTGCCGCGGATCCAAATGAGAGACTCGAAGTTTATTCAGTTAGATTTCATGTAATGTTCGAGCATCTTGTCTTATACAGCCTGGAATGCCAATGGTGGACGCTAGGATTGCCATTTCAGACAACTTCAAAGTTGTTTCCTCGATTTTATCCAACTCCTTCTGCATCATAGGGTAGTGAAATGAGTTTCTTGTCAACTCGTCAGACAGCAGTCTCAGTCTCAACTTCTCGTCGAGACTAAGACGAAAATTGGGATGAAACTATCCGTTCGTTCCCGAGACTCTCAAAAATCCAGACGAGACCGCCGATTTTGCAGACTTGCGAGACTGAGATCAAGTTTAGCTCATAGTCGCCTCACTCTTATAGTGTAAAAAAGTGGTTAGAAATTGAACCAAAAATGTCAATCAGTGGTTGTAGGAAAATTTTAACCAGTGGTTGAATTTTGGCCTTCAACCACTGGTTGAAGTTTTTGACCAACATTTTTTACAGTGTGTCTCGCGGAAGCCCTACTGGAGAGTCAATGAGGAGTACATTGCCCAGAGGAAGAGAGAGTTGCCGTTGGAGTGGAAAATCAAGGAGAATGAGCGAATTTTATGGTGCCCTGTGCCGAACGGAAGTACTATATACAATAAGATGAACCGAAATTTTGAGGATCAATCTCTGAGTTTCGGTTGCCTCAGAGGCTGAGTCGGATATATCTATCTATAGATTGCTCCAATCAGAGTGGAAGCTGAATTTGGGTGAAATTCACTGAAGATTATCCTAGACAGTTGCACTGAATCATCTCTACGAAATAAAGAATAGTCCCATTACGAGTGAACAAAATTATCTCGAGGTAGCTTATTTAAAACTATTCAATTTCCGTTTGAGAGATAATGCGGCACAATTATATTCATACGAACCGATTCCTCTTGATCGCGACTTCCTTGCACTAATGAGCAGGACACGGAGTCTCGTCCACGACAACAGCGATAAAGAAATAATCATTGACCAATTATTCACTCGAGCATAGGACTGTAACGAACAGCAAATTGAATTCGAGGTCTGAAAGAGACGTTCGAGCGTCGAACCAGCCGATGGAATGTTGCAGAGGATCTACAAGGATTGATCACGGAGTGGTGGAAAGCCGTATCTTCTAATAGAATTCCAATCATGCATACGAATAGAACATCGTTTTGAACTCCACGATTCAGAAGTAAGATAGCTGACCTTCTCCTTGCTCTAAATAATTCCAGGGAAATTCTCGCGATATCAACGAAGTTTGACTAACCCATATTGTGATCGATTACGAGTTGGGTTCCGAGTCGTGAAGAAGACTTGATGACTCCGTCATGTAGTCCTGGTTCGCCGGGTGCACCAATTTTTTTTGTGAAAAGTTACCAAACATCGTGTGCGTTTAATAACAACTACGCGGCTTGATGTCCAATATAAACGAGGACCCGTGGACTCCTTGCGGGATGAAATGAACATTCACAAGGAATACACCGCGATCTTGATGGAAAATCTCTGCATTGGAGTCTGACAGGAATCTCAATTTAATGGAATCAAGATCACTGGAATCGTGGTGGATTATCCCAGAGAGTCGTTCTAGAACATCGTTACACATTCAAAGAGATAGTGGACTCCTATGTGCGAAAGAAAATTTACTAACGAGCACGAAGAGGAGTCTCACTCATGACAGTTACGATACAGAAATAATAATTGTCCAATTATCCATCCCAACATAAGGTGACGATGGCTAACAAATTGAAAGTGGGGTCTAAAAGAAACTCTGCGGTTGGTCAATTTTGCCTCTGATATTCTAGAGGACCCACCTCCGTTACCCAACTCCCACCAGAGGACTCTGATTTCGCTCTATAAAGAGTCGATTATTTCGTTGGCGTTTAGGAGTCTCGTTCACAGTCTTGCATCTTTACTCTCGAGAACGATGAAGTACGCTCTTGCTATCGTTCTTGCGCTTTGTGCGATCATTGGTCATCAGATTACCATAGTCTCCGCCAATGCCGAGCCATTGGCCGATCCCGAGCAAGGTAACCATGGACAAGTTACGTAGATAGATCATTTGATAAGGCGGAAAAATGGATTGTGATCGAGTGTCTACAGAAATTAGGATACTTCATTTTTGGCACGCGGCTTGAGAGTCCAACGCTCGAGTATTGTGAAATTATCTACTCAGAAAAAGTGAGGTTGATGATTTTTCTTCGACTATTCCTTCTATACACGGGCAAACACAAATGAAACAATTACCCGGGAACTCCAGTCTTCGAGAGAGGCCTTTTCTGACCGGCTCAGAAATGATCGTCTGAGATTGCTGATATCATCGCATCGTTCACTTAATATTACGATTTTTGTCCATTCTCTATGAATATGAATCAGCTAAAATGGATGGATTAGAGTTGAGAAAGTGTGTCGAGCACTGATGACATTATCAAGTACATTTCACTATAACAATTCGCAAATGTAATGGAGCACCATGCTATCATGAATACTTGAACCATTTGACGCAAAATTTGCGTTTGCATCCACTGTGAATCTTGAGGAAGCCTTATGAAACTAGACTCTCTTCCTAACCAATTCATGACATCTCCCGGGCCAGAAATCTTTCGCTATAACAGTCTTGAAAGGTGGATCTCTGTAACTCCATAGTTAGGAGTTATTGATTCCCGCGTAACATACAAATTTGGAGCCTAAAAACGGTACAGTTTGGAATTCTACCCGAAAAATAAGTCATCCAAATGTAGCTGCAATCTGATTCCTCATAAGAGTTTTCTGATCTACTTATATGACATCTAAGAACAATTCTCAGACAGGCATAACTTTTTATCGAGCTATGTCGAAGTTATGATCAGTTTTTAATTCATTTTTCCCGCGGTAAAGACATTCCACGATGGGATAACAAAAAAACCCCAATATTTTGGACTAAGATATTGCATCGTTTTGATTATAACTCACCTCAATGAGACTCCGAATTTTTTTTTCACACTTGGGGAATGAGAACAATGCTACTTTTTAGATTTATCAAATCTTGAAGAAGGGTCCTAACCGTAATGAAAAATTCCTGGAGAAGTATATTCTAATGTTCATACTATGTGAATAAAAATAGTGTCATAATCGAAACAATGGTTATTTTTATTCCACAGTTTGCCTTTACGGAGAGTGTTTAGATTCCTGATGATGATCATCCACGAACTGGCCTCGATTTATACGTCAGATTCAAAGGCTTGCGCTAGTGGCGCATAATATGAGAAGCTTGAATTTTTGACTGTAATCAAATTCAATTCCAACGGTAAATAAAAATCAGCGTCATCAATTCGATTGGTTTTCAAAATAAATTCTACTCATCTGACAAGGAGAGGGTTTGACCTCCGAGAGCTCAATTTTACTGGCAATCTCTTTATACATCTTTTGAATCAAAAAAAGATACGCATACATTTTTGACTAGTCGAATGGGCCTCCATCGCGAAGATACAAGCAAACATTTGAGGATTGCAAGTATACCTATGAAATACAACCTCTCAAGATGGGCCTCTAATATAGTCAATTTTCATGTTTCTTCCTGTATCTTTGGAGGAGAGCCGCATTCTACTGAACAAAAACATATGGGTATCTTCTTTTCATTCGAAGAATGCGTAATAAAATGTCTACTGAGACAGGGTTGCTGGAGATCAAGTCCTCTCCTCGTGAGTCGGAGAATCCATTGTCCAGATACTATAGTTCACCATCCACATCCTTTAAGATGGTGGTACGAACGGTGGCTGCTCTATAAAATTCAGGCTTATGATCAATTGGCTGCTGCAAACTTGACCTCGCAGCCTCAGACCATCATTCTATGCTCGCTCGAAGTAAAGGCTAGATATTTGAGAGAAAAATGCAGAATCTCCAGATTTAATGATTTTGAGCTGAAGGCATGAATTTGCTCTGGCCAAAACGAGGCTTCATTAGTCAATGTCTCTACTCGAGCTGAAACATCGACGTTGATAGAACTCTTGTCCTTTCTACCGGTGTTTTCCCACTCGTTCACTTCTCATTTTCCTGGCACGGTTTGAAAAATCGAAATTTGACCAAAAAAGTGTTCACCTATCTTGAGGGCGTGTCGAAATCCTCTCCTCATTGCTTACTCACTTACGTTCTCGACTCCTCAAATTACTCGATAAATATTCGAGGTGTCGCGGATCTGGAAAGCAAATGGAAATCGTTCAGACTCGACGTTACTTTCAATTTTTGCAATGTCTTGAAAATTCATAGAGTTTGAAAATTCGACAATATCGGTATCTCAAATCCTCCTAATTGCGCCCTATTGACTCCAAGTAAGACTATATATGAAACCGGTATATGTCATGTAGAAATCATCTGAAAATTCGGAATAACTATGTATCAAGTGAGGGTTAGTTTGCAACGACAGCAATTTACTAATGGCACCTAACTCTTATGAAAATATATCGAAAGTGATCCCATAGTACACTTACGGGCAGCCGTGGGCTATGTAATTGTGGCACAGCGATAAGAAAATACTATATGGGCATCTTCGGATATTGCAGATACTCTCCAAACTGCTCTCATGAATCGTTCAATTTCCCTAAATTTCAGAGGTAGCTCTCGATGGTAGATACAGGTCTGTAGACTCACATGTAACGCATTGTACTCTCATTAGAGTCAGGTATGCTTCCAATTTTCGATGCCAAAATCGTGTCGTTGTGATCGAGGAAATGGTGCTCAAATACTATGGAAATAAAGCATAGCCTAATTGAGACATTGAAATTTGCATGCTTGGTGCGATACTCCATTGATCTGACCATAAAAAGTAGTTCAAATTAGTTGTTGGTTTACCTATATCACTCTGAATGTTATGAGTGGAAGAATCAACTTCGTTCCTGTCATGATTACATTGCTGGAATAAGC